>CAVNYN010195751.1:10314-30921 GCA_963692815.1 Nyctanthes arbor-tristis
CTAATTTAATTCAAAACCGAAAGTTTTAGCAAAGGATACCACTCAGCTGATAATTTTGCTATGAAACAAAATTAAAAAAATATTTTTTTTTCAAAGCTGTATCTTTTGATTATGAAGAAAAAGACAACAAAAAACAAGAATTTTCAAGCATATTATCGAAATCTACCTCGGTTCGCCACCAAAGGCTGAGGCATCTCAAAAATTAACAAAACCACCTATTGAGTATTGGAAAATTTATACGGGCGATTTGCCCAAATAGACCCTATCGTTTGTTAGTATTGCGAAAATAGACTTTATCGTTTCTAACTTGGTGATTTCAATCTTAACGTATGCTAATCTTTGCAAAATGGACTTTATTATCTAAATTTATCAAATTTTTTGTTAAAATGAGCCTTTTAACCTTATTTCCTTTTTTCTAAAATTTAATTCTTTTTAAAAATATTTTACCCTTAATTTCAAGTAAAATATAAAGATAAAAAGTCATATTTTACTCTCATCCGTTCCACAAAGATAGTCCAGTATTTCATTTTCGTTCATCCCACAAAGATAGGCTGTTTACTAAATTGAGCATACATGTAATTTTTTTGTTTCCATATTTTATCCCTAATTAATCTTCTGCATCAACTACCATTGTAGCTCAATATTAATAATACAGAAGGTTATAAATAAAAAATATATGTAAAATTAATTTTCCCAATCATATTAATAACTATTTTTCAATTCTTGTGAAATTAACTAACCGCCTATCTTTGTAGGACAGAGAGAGTAATTAATTAATGTATCATGTTAATGTATCATTAGGGATGACAACGGGACGGGTCGGGGTCAGGTTTGGCTTCCCCCGACCCCGCTCCCCGATTGAATCGGGGCGGGGACGGGTAAGGGCGGGGAAAGGAAAATCCCCGACCCCTACTCTGAAAATTTTTTTAATTTTTTCAACAATCAAACTTCAAAAAATTCTTTTTTAATTTTTCCAACTATCAAACTTTAAAAAATTCTTTTTTACTCATAAAATAATATTTCTAAATCTTTAATCTAAAAGAGAAGCTCAAAGACCAAGACAAAATTAGATATTCGTATCAAAGCCCAAAGAGTCTCATTTCCACAATCACTTCCACTCAAGCCCACCGTATTTATAAGCCATATGAATGTTAACTTTTCACAAAACATCCAATGTGGAACAACCAAAAAGCTAGAAAATATTTTATACTAAAAGAAAGGAGAAAATGGCCAAGACAAATCAATGATTCATCTCAAAGTCAAAGCCCAATAATTCCCCTATCCACAATCACTTCCACTAAAACCCACCATATTTATAAGTAACATGAATGTTACCTTTTCACAAAACATCTAACGTGGGATAATAGAAAAGTTAGAGAATATTTTTAAACTAAAAAAGAGGAGAAGATGGCCAAGACAAATCAATAATTCATCTCAAAGTTAAAGCCCAACAATTCCCCTTTCCACAATTACTTCCATTGAAGCCCACCATATTTATAAGCTACATGCATGTTACCTCTTCACAAACTATCCAATGTGGGACAATAAAAGGGCTAAACAATTCTTTTTCAAGTTGAAAATGTTAGTAGCCACTAAACTTCTTAAAAAACCATTATAATTATGTTGTTATTATTTTACATTAATTTTCTAATTTATGATACATATTTATGATATAATATTATAAAGTAGATATAATATTTATGATTTTACACTTATTTTTTGATTTATGATACATATTTCAATTATTTCATAAGTTTATATTGATTAAAAATTAAAAATAAAGCCAAATGAAATCTCACATCGAAAGTAAAGTTAAATGAAGCTAGAATATGGTGTGTATAAAAATGTGTCAATTGACTCTCAAAATAATAATGTTTGAAATCTAATAAACAAATAACGATTAAGTAATTTTTATACAAATAATAATATTTTGGGACCTAATATTATTATACAAAGTAAGTTATTTTTTAATAAATAAAAATAAAAAAATCGGGTTTCGGGGCGGGGTCGGGGCAGGGGAACCAAAACCCGTCCCCGCCCCATTTGTGATTCGGGGCACAAAGTCCCGCCCTGTTTCCAATCGGGGCGGGTCCCCATCGGGTTAGGATTTTTAAGTTAAATTTGCCATCTCTATGTATCATGTTGATGTATATATTAGTCATCACACACTAGGGTGAAGAGGTCGGAGCTTCTACTGGAGATTTCAAAAAATATTTCAATTAACTGAAAAATCAAAAGGTCATATTTTTTTTGTGATGGTGGGTAGGTAAAATTATGATAGCGGTTAAATATAGGTACATTAAAATATAAATTTTTGTTTTTTTATTTAACTTGAAATTAAGGGTAAAATACTTTTAAAAAGAATTATATTTTAAAAAAAAGAAAATAAGGTTAAAAAGATCATTTTAATAAAAAAATGTTAAATTTAGATAATAAGGTCTTTTTTTTCAAAGATTAGCATACGTTATGGTTGAAATCGCTAAGTTAGAACGATTGAGTCCATTTCAGCAATACTAGCAAACAGTAGGGTCATTTACACAAATTACCCATATTTATACACTTGCCAAAAGTTTTCCACAGCGCACGGCTAATATACTGCCTTGCTTCAAAACGATGACACTCTCACAACCAAATCAAAATTGAATTCCCAATTCCAAAAAAAAAAAAAAATTGAATTCCCAATTCCAAAAGAAAAAAAAAAAAACCTAATCCTTTAATTACATTCAATCCAATTTGAGTTGATGTTGAGAGCACTTCCATTACGACCGAGCTATTATTGCACCAGTGTCAGCGGCAGCCGGCAGCAGCGTGGAGGACCGCAGGTGGACAGGGACAGCGGACTGTGGCGAGGGCCTGCGAGGCGACGAGGTGCACTTCCAGACTTCCAGTCTTCCACTTCCGCCGGCTGCTGAGGCTCGACCACTTCCGAGTTCTGACTTCCCTTCCATATCCGGCCTTCCCTTCCAAATCCCGGACCGCCGGACAGCCAGGCAGTGACAACTCGTCTGTCACTTTAGTCTGTAAGTAATCTAGATCGGAAGAGCGTCGTGTAATTTTCTCCCTTTTTTGTTGGTGCATCCAGATTCCAAAACCTGTACTAGTAGGTAGTAATGAGTAATTTAGTAATGACTAATGACTAATGAGTAATTAATATGTATTACCTATATGCTTGTGCATCACTTTGGTGAAGCCTAATTTCAACACCACCCGCATAAATGATAGTACTCCGTCCACGGAATTCAGACCTAAAGTAGTGGAATTCTCTAATTTAGACACTGATGGCATATGTTTATTTAGGATAATTGTTCAACCATGGCTCTTCAATTTGTCAATAGATTTTTAATATATTGATTTTACTATTCTTTGATAATTTTAACTGTGTGACAATATTTTTCATTTACTATGACAATGTTTTTCATTTACTATGCACTTGAAAACATTTTATGTATTTATTATACAGTCTTTTGTATTCGGAGATTAAAACACAAGACACAATCCATTAAGATTTTGATGGATATGCCTTTTTGTTGCTTTTGTCGACTTTTCCTTGAAAGGATCATGCATTGTCGTGTTGGTTAAATGTCATTTTTAAACTTTAATTTTTTCTTTGCCACGTAAATAATATGATGCCTTTGTATCTATTGATTGCTACAAGAATTATATTTGTGAGCTGATTCATTATATTTTGCAAGGAATCTACAAGAAAGATTAAATGGTTCGGCCGTACTGTCCATTGAGAAAGAAATGGTTGAAAAAATAGATTGTGAGCATTTTATTAATATTTTTGCCTCTAAGACTGCAAGATGTGTGGTATTTAGGTAATTTTTAGTACACTGTATATATTTTTGTGTTACTTGTATAGTACTTTTTTAAATTATGCTTTACTTTTTTATAATTATTTTTTTTTCAAATTTAATGTCCTGTATATTGTTTTGTTTCTCGCTTCATATATTTAGTTTTGCGGAAACAAGTAATTATTTGTCACTACTCACTATGGTCTCCCATTTTTTGGAGCTTGCCTCTGGCATTGGCGAGGACAGGACCGGCACTGTAATCTTGATATGTTGTTTTTGATGCATCTAAATGGAATTTTTTATTTTTTTCCCTTTGCTACGGACTTTAAAATTAAATGGGTTGGATTTCACTGTGTAAAAGTGGAGACCATTTTAACAGTTTAAGTACCATTTTTAGCCTCACAAAAGTCATTGCGAGTTCACTGCCAATTTTAGCTGTCTTGACTAGGAGGCTGTAGTGACAGGATGATTCCCACCGCTGCTGTAATTCCCTCTGCCGTCCAACTTCCACCCCAACTTCCACCCCTTCGCTCTTACTTCGCCCCAAAAAGTTCTGTCACCGCCGAGATTCCAGCAATATTATGTCAAAATCTGAGCTACTCAATAACCACTCGGCAAGGAAAAGTTGTTCCCATCCTCGATGATTGCTCGCTCAGCATCCCTTCTGGACAGTTCTGGATGCTTCTTGGCCCCAATGGCTGCGGAAAATCGACACTGCTGAAAGTACGTGTCTGTATACCTTATATATCCAATTTCAATTTTAATTGTTATTTTGACCCTTTTCTTTCAAATTTTTTCAGATACGAAAGCATAATTGAAGAACTTTTGGGTAAAGTTTTGTTGGTGCTTAGGTGCATTATCTTTCTCTTGCAGAAAGAGGATCTTTTATTTTGCTTTTTTTTTTTCTTTTTCTTTTTTCTTCATTTTTATATTTTTGTTTACCGTTACATGGGACAATGCAGATTTTGGCTGGTTTGCTAAATCCAAGAGGTGGATTTCTGCAAGTTAAGAAGCCAAGGAGTTTTGTATTTCAGAACCCTGATCATCAGGTTGGTCTGATTCTAATATTAACTCCTATAGTTTGTAGATTCATTTATACATTCATGATCGGCTGCTAAAATTTGTGGATTATTTCAAATTTCTTCGCATTTGTTGAATTTTATGTGGCACATATGATATCTAAAGCTGTAAAACTAATTTCAATGATATAATTGGCCCTTAGGCTATAATTTCTGCTAAGTACCTGCACACTGCAGATTTAGCAGAGATAATCACTTTTCCAGTAACCCTTTTGTGACTTTATAACTTGGATATATAGACGGGTATTGTTTCTCTGATTGTTGGCTGTTGCATTAATGTTCTGCAAAATTTTCATTTCTGAGTAGATTACTAGCATTTTTTTTTTTCCGGGGATATAATATGATTTAGAGTTAGGGCAAATGGTGAGCTTTTTCATGAAAACTTGAAAAGACTGTTGATTAAGTTTTGATTTTATTGGTTGGATAGGATGGGAAAAACAAATAGCAGCTTTTGCTGGAAACATTGGTGAATTTTGAAAAAGAACAAGAGAAAGGGAAGGATACACATCGACAAATGCAGATTCATATTAAAATGTGAGCTGATTCCATTAATATGTTTGGCAAAGACGAAGATACATAAAAGACAACTATTAAGGAAAATGGCTAGAACTACGGGATAGAAGTTCCTCTTTATTTATAACATATCTGTTGGCTTGCTTCAAAATGAATACAGAAATCTATTCTCATCTATGGATAGTTCATTTTCATACAAAAGTATATTCACCCCCTTTACGATTTTGATTCTTCAGGAAGATTTTTAGATTTTGTGAAAAGTTATTGTTGTTGTTATTATTATTATTATTTTATTTTATTTTTTTAATTTTTCCCCTTTTCTGGGGATATGTGGTCAAAAGTAAGAAAAATTATGGTGCCACATACAATATTACTTTAGAAGAATGTGTAGTTGAAATAAGTTCAAGGAAAAGCTAGTTTGAAAAATCATAATAAAACCATGCCTTACTGTTAAAACTAATCTGTTCTAGGATAAAACTACAAGAGTAAAGAGACTTGACTTTTCAGTTTTCAGGTAGTGATGCCTACTGTGGAAGCAGATGTAGCATTTGGCCTTGGCAAATCTGAAATAAGCCGTGATGAGATTACATCAAGAGTGGGTAGAGCTTTGGATTCTGTAGGCATGCATGAGTATTTGCAAGTAAGCTGGCAAGCCATACCGAATCATTATGTTTGTTGTGGGATGAATTTTCTCTGACGTTCACCCTTTTTTCCTCTTGTTTAGAGACCTGTTCAGACTCTTAGTGGTGGTCAGAAGCAAAGGGTTGCTATTGCTGGTGCATTGGCTGAGGCGTGCAAAGTTTTGTTACTGGACGAACTCACAACATTTTTGGATGAAAATGATCAGGTAATGAGCATTTGGGTCTTACATTTTTCTTGGCAGACTTTGTTTGATAACAAATGACTACTAAATATGGAGGATATACGGATTCAGTTTAATTTCTTAAATAGAATACTGAACATTAGCTACATTTAAATTTTGTCCTCACTACTCAGTTTGTTTTGCTACATATTAAAGGTTTTATTTATTTATTTATTTTTTTTTTTTTGAACTGTTTCTTTCTGATGCCTTAGAACTTATATGAGAGTTTTGCGGGTTGGGGACACCAGGTCATTCACCAGCTTGTCCAGTGTCTAACACTTGATTTGATAGAGTTAACTATGCTTTGTTTCTCTCTGATGTCTTAGAGTTAGGTTGGGGACATCAGGTCAGTTACGTGCTTATGGAGTGTCTTACTAATGATTTAGTAGTGTTAACTTTATGCTTGACTCCTGAACAACTATGTTAAATAGGATCTAGGGATGATAGTAATTGCAATATTACAACAAAGATGAGAAAGAAGTTGTATGAGTATTATATAGCGAAAGGCACGTGTTGAAGTCAGGGAACAAAGAGTATAGGAGGAAAAATGAAATGAAGAATTTTTAAGATCTAGATTTTTAACAAGCAACTGAAGGTAATGCTTAAATTGCAAATATCGCAAAGTGAAATCTAAACAGAAGGGGGAAAATAGTTGAATAGTCAAAAAAACAATTATCTGGAAGAGCAAGTGAGAGGCTTCCATTATGTTATAGCGAAAAATACAACAAGCTGTCCTTGTGCTATTCAAGGTCAACATTTGATTTAGCAGCACAAGTGCCTTTTCGAGCCCTGCTTGACCTTGCAGCATGACAATAAACCGCACCTTGAAACTGTTGGAGGTCATTTGCCAGGCAATAGCATTTTCCTTAGAGCATCTCCAATAAAAATGTGTAGTCTTGCGGTGATGTGGAAGAGAGAGATAGACACATAAAATATATGAATTTCAGTGTTCTCTCTCTTCTTTCTCTTTTTTCTTACCTTTTTATCGCTTTATTTTCTATTTTTTCTCCGCAATGTCTTTGACAATGTCTAGGTCTAGAAAGCGTCAAGGACATAGTGAAGGAAATATGGAAAGTAAAGAAAGAAAATGTAAGAAAAAATAGAAAGAGGAGATAGAAAATTGAAATGTGTACATTTTATGTGTCTATATCTCTTGTCCACATCACTCCTAGACTAAACGTTTTCATTGGAGATCTCTTAGTGTTTAACCGTTGCATGCTTATTCCAAGGTTCTGAACTCTGAAGGAAACTCTTCTTTTATCTAGAAATTCTGTAGAACTACAACTCCCAGGAAAATGTCCTCCCAGGAAAATGTCCTATCCCTTAAGTGTCAGTTCAGTCCACGTCTAGGCACCATGGCTAATAGTGACTGAACTTGGTTGTCCCAATTGCTTTACAGATGGAACATACTAAGTTACTCCTCCCACTATCCAATTAGACCATAATTTCTTTTGTTATTTTTAGGAAATTTCATTTACTTGGTAGGTCTGCATTCGGAGGAATGTTCCACAATCTCCTTTAATATCTCTTCTCCTTTGGCTGACCTTACACCCCTTTATTAATGCACCACCAATTGTTCATTAACAACCAAAACTTCTCAGTACTTACAACTATGACTTACATCTACCTTTTATCACAGTGGAAGCAAATCACTTAAAGCCCCTCTCTTTCCTGCCCTGAATTTGAGTCAGCCAATCTTCAGAAAGAAATTGATGATTTTAGGTCGTCTGGAGCCTTAATCACTCTGGCGGGGAATGATTTGGAGATGGAAGTCAATTGATTTTCTGAAAAATGGAGGTGCAGTTTTGATTAGTATGCTATCCATCTATGCCTGTTGGCCTTGAGTTCAATTTGGGCCTCTGGTCTCTCTTGTTCTGTCTCAATGATACATTCCTATCCTTTATTCATTGGGCCATGTCCATGATTTGGTCCAATCCAATTGCTTGAGGCAGATTCTACTTGCATTTCATGCTTCAGCCTCTTGATGAATATTATCTTTCAGCATGTGCTTCAACGTATTTGTTGGACAGACGAGAACATTAGACAATCACTTAAAATATGTGATGGTGCGGAGATACGTTATAATGGCAAATTTATCTCAGGTGTCATACCCTCTTGCAACAATGGGAGCCGTTGACTTCAACCAACTTTGGAAAGCGTGCAGAGATTAAGAGCTTCACCATCTAAGAAAGCAACATTTGCCTCTAATTCCTCTTCCTCTATGCTCTAAACATCCTACTATCAAGTTGATCTCATATAGATATTGGTAACCCATGCCCTCAGCCCTGTAATTCATGCTGTGTCATGTATCTAATGCCTGATTAATTTACAAGGATCCTTTTTATTCAAAAAATACTACAAAGAGATGGTAAATGAACAAAACCTTTAAAGCGTAATCTTAATAAAGGAAAATATTAACTTTCCCCTTAAATAAACTAATAACTATTATATTTAACAGGTTCAATTAGGCATATCAGGCCTTTTCTCAACCCATTTGGATTTTCCCTCAGCCGAATTTTGTAGATTTCAATTGTTATATATTTTTTTTAAAAAAAAAAAAAAAAGAAGGAAATAAAATCAAAACAGAGGCCTCTCTTTCTTTCTCCCCCTCTCTCTCCCCCTCCCTCCCTCCCCCCCTCTCTGCGCACTGCCAGCGCCATCGCACTACCACCATCACATGCCTCCACCCTGTCACCATGACCTCACTGATAGCTACCACATCCGGATGCCGCTGCCGCCGCCGATGCTGAAGTCTCAAATTGATTTTGGGGGTCTTTTATCTGATTTCAATTTTGGATTTGTTTTTGTTTGATATTTTGATCTGATTCTGTGAGTTGATTAGAATTTTCAGATTGTTTTGAGGTTTTGAGTTAAAGTTCAAATTAGGGTTTGACATTTGGGGCTTTGAATTAGGGTTCGAATTTGGTACGAATTTTGTATTGTTTGTGATTGATTTTTTCTGAACTTTGTGACTGGCCAGCGGTTGGTGTGACTGCTTTGTGACTGGGCAACGGTTGGTGTGATGGTGGTATTGGACTTTGTGATTTAGGGTTCTGGTGGTTGGTGTGATAGTGGTTTGTGAGTCGCCGGAAGTGTGACAGGAGACGTCATTGTGACTCTCTGGAATCAAGGTGTGATTAGCGGGTGGCGGGTCACACTATGTGACTCACGAATGACGGGTCACACTCTGTGACTCGCCTGGGATTGTCACAATGGACTACCTGAAATTTCCAAACTGTGCAACATAGACCTAAATTTTGCGAAGTGTATAAATTGTTTGTGTTTTTCAAATAACCCCTATTTAACACTCCACAATCATAAAGGTCATAATCTAGAGTTTGCAAAGAAGTAAAACAAAAACTATTACATTTATGACTTTAAACAATGTCGAATGTCTATGATATCATGCGATATCAATCACATTGATGTCCATACAGCATTTAAGAGACCCCAGTATTGTCTTCACTTATCCTATTTTTCTCTGATCCCTTATCCGGAAGTCCTTCTCTTTTTATTCATACTGATAGCTGAATTGTTAAATAGAAACAGTCCAGAAGCTTCCACCATTCCAGCTATCCCTCTGTTCACATGAGTTCTATTGCTGCCACTTATACAAGTTCATGCCACTCCTTATACAAGTTCATGCCACTCGGATCCTTTCTCTACCTGGCACAAGTAAAACTGAGTGCTGGTGTTGCTTTCTGTTAAAGTGACTGTCCTAATAGAAGATGCAGCCTGAATCCAAACTGTTTGTGGTCAAACCTCATTCTGGGTTGGATGAATTATTCTTTCGTATGTATATATGTACGATCCAGGCATTAGATATTGCTACCACGAAGATACGTGCTCTCCAGTTTTTTGTTCCTAGCTAAAGAACTAGCGTTCGGTGCTGGTGCATGATCTCAGACTACATGCATGTGCACTTATGTGGTTCTATTGATTTAAATAGTTGGTAAACGTGTCAATGCTTCTTTCACTCCAGATATATCTTCTATTTTACGTTTTCTTCCTTTATGATAAATCTTTGTTTTTATTTTTTATTGGGGGCTGGGTGGGTTGGGGTTGTTTTTGTTTGGTTGTCATGGGTGTTGTCCAGAAATTTGTAATCAAACTCTCATACAAGAAAGAAGACAGGAAAAATGTGTGTGTGTGGGAGAGGCGGGGAGAGATCCAAGAATGTTACTTTGACTTCCTGTGATCAAAATTTTCCTAAGTTCAAATAAGTGGTGCACTAACTAGATTATTTGTAACTTTTGCTAGATTGGGGTTATAGAAGCAGTAAAGAGCTCTTTGGCTACTTCCGAAGATACTACAGCGTTGTGGGTTACTCATCGTCTGGAAGAACTCAAGTATGCAGATGGTGCTGTCTACATGGAGGATGGACGTGTCGTTATGGAGGCTGATGCTTCAACCGTGTTGGATTTTGTGGAAGCCAGGCAAGCCTCTTATATTAACCAAATCAATTCTTGATCACTGTTATGTCTTACTCACAAGGAACAATATCCAGATCTCGTATATGAAACTTTTCCAAAGAATGAATGCATTTATTAGCGGCGGAATTAGTGTTGCATAAATCTGTGATGCATAGGTTTATTAACTTCTTTGTCCAGTTTTAGTATTAATAGGTCTGGAAAAGGATGCTAAAATGGCGCCCAAGTAGAGGGAAGCCCTATACGCCATCCACTTGAATGTATTTATTCGTTGATATGTGCTGTCTCCTTAAACAAAGGGAAAGATTTCTTCTAGGAAAGGCTACACACCTACAAAAATAAACTCATTGTAGCATGCAAGTATCTCATATGAATATGTAAATTGACAAGAAATATTTGTCAAAATTTAGAACCATTTAGTTGAGACAGATTGGAAAACTATATGCAGTATCACTTGTTTACGATCCATATATGTATGTGCTCTATATTTTATAGTTCCGATGTAACATCATATGGTATGACACCATATGACCCTATGACGTATATCGGGATACACCATATAGGAAACCACAACCATGTAGCATGTATCGGCGCACGCCAAATGACCATATGACATCATATGGTGCCATGCATATGGCTTTATATCATGTTTGCTGTATTATAAAATAGAAGAGCTATTGCAGTGGCTCACGCTCCGGCTTTCCCGCCCAAAAACTTCTTTTTCCCCCCCCACAGATTATAAGTTTTAGTACAGGTTAACAATTGAGAGTACGCTATAAAATGCCTTTTGTAATATTGTCTTAATGATTGAAAATTAAAGAGTTTTATCTTTTGTTTTTTCTTTTTCCGCAATAATCTTTTTAATTCTAAATATTTCTATAATTTATTAGTTTAGTTTCTAAATATAGTTATGATTATTCTATTTAATTGGTATTCTGCCACATCATCGGTTTGGCATCATAAGGGCACCACATGTCTAATTCTTGTATTTTCACATATGTCATTCTAGTGTGCGTGTAGTCCGAATGATTAATTTCAAATATGCGGCTAAGGAGATAGTCTAGTGGTAGGTTATATTTTTTATTGGGGTCTTCACACGTTAAGTCACACTCTGCACCTATATGTTCAATAAAATTCTTTTTAATCCTTTGAAAAGTAAAAATCTTCTTAATTTTTAGGACTTCAGTTTCATCTAATTGGATCCTCATTTTTATTTTTTTATTTTTACTACTCATTTTGTTCATTTATCTACTTTTGATGTTATAAATTTAAACATTGGTAATATGCAAAATATATATTACAAATTTTAGTTTAACTTTTCTTCACAATGTGCTCATCTAATATGGTAAAAAATAAATATGTAATATATCCTTAAGTTCAGAAAATTGTTTGGCCAATATGGTTTTCTATAATGTGATTCGATTTACTGAGATATCTATTATTAATTTTTTTTATTAAATAATACACATAGTTGGAGATCGCGCATTGTATGATGCCGCCTGAATTGTAAAAGAGATTTTACTAATAATAAATAAAATGACTTTTGTAAGAATAATGGTAGGTTTTGAAGTAATTTATAAAAAGTTTCATTAGAAGTTGACATATTAGCTGGAAGATGAACTTGATTCAAATTATTGTTTTTTTTTTTTTTGGATACAAGGGGAACTAGGGGAGGGGAGGGGAGGGATAATAGGGGTGGGTAGGATGGGATTCAAACTCAGGACCTCGGCCCTAGAATTTGATTGAAATTATTGTTACTCTATTATTTAGCTCATAGAACTTAATTGAATTGAATTTGATTATAAAATTTAATATTTATGATTTTTTACTTTGCCAAGAAAATGAACTCGAATTGAAATTAATAATGTATGACTGAACAAATTATAAAATTATGAATCATACTGTCTCGCTCCACGAAGATATTCCCCATTGATTTTCCACATAAATTAAGAAAATTTAATTAATGTTATTGGAAATGTACAATTTAAGAATATGTTTTGTAATATGCTTTTTGATTTATTTAATATTTCATTTTAGCTGAAATTCCCCGTCCCCTTTCTTTCTTCTTCCTGACTTCTTCTTCCTTTTTCTATCTCTTGTGTAATCTCTCTATCTGAACTGTAATTCCTTGTTAAATCAATAAATTTCCAGCTGGGCTTTCGTAGTTTAAGCTGGTTTTGTGCGATCGAGTGTTAATTTCTTTGTTATTGTTTGTAAGAGTTGAGCTGTTGCTACAACCATGTCTCAATATTATTTATAATTAACTGCTACCAAAAGTACAACAATGGATATTTTTTCTCGTATTGGTATATAAGAGGACATAACTGCCACACGAAAATGCTTTTCATGAATAGCTCACACACTAATAATGAAAAACGTCTAGGATCACGGTTCTGACTGAAATAGGAATTTTTGCTGAGTGCACTCCGTCATCCCAAGTCCAGCTCCCAAAGTAATATTCAGTTGAAATCTTATGGGATGTAGAGATTGTGACCGTGTAAGTCATTGTCCTCACCTTAGGATTGAAGAGCAGATAGTGGGGGTTTACGTCCACAACAGTACCTTGAGGTGGGTCAATAATCACTTGGTATTTGGAGTTGGGATTTCCCACATTTGTAATTGTTCTTTTAAGGGTAACTGAAACTTTGAGGTTTGGAACTGTGATGGAAGGAAGGTTTACATCAAGAATGGAGGGGCTACCATGACAATATGATTTTTTGCCTGCAAGCTGTTTGATGAAAGTTTCGTTATATCCTGCAGCGCAAAGATAGTTTACATAGTCTTGCTTGACCATGTCATAAACAAGGCTGGGATTTCTTGCACGATTTGGGTTAACAACGCCACCTCCATAATCGAATCGATCAGCAATTTTATTTGCATCAGCCCTTTCAAAAATTGCTTCTCCGGAGTAGGGGTCGGTTGTCCACGCTGCATGTATACATTTATAATTGAAGTTTGAGTGGTTATATATTTACAAGATTTGGCAAGAGATAAAGGACGAGGAAAACAATTCTTATGATTTTGTGCTAAGCAACCTGTTGTGACAAGTGCGGATTTGATGGCAGCCGGAGACCAGTGAGGATGTATAGACTTGAGTAAAGCAGCAATTCCAGCAACATGAGGTGCCGCCATAGATGTTCCGCTAAGAAAGGCATAGTTCTCTTTATTGGTTGGTGCAAATGCTGCTAATATATCAACTCCTGGAGCTGCTCTATCTGGCTGCATCATGCACGTAAGAGTTGAATAACATACTTGACATCAATATATATATATATATATATATAAAATCCATGAACATTTTCCCTCGAGATTTTAATACCTTGAGTACTGCTGGGACAAGAGAATTTGGACCTCGAGATGAGAAACGTGCCACATAGGTAGAAGCAAATTTTCCGGTGTAAGTTCTGGTTGGTTTCACCCGTACCTTAGGTTTACTGCATCATTTGTTAACAAGCATTTGGTTTACAAGAAGGCATTGATGAATTGTAAGTGTTAAGAAGATTACAATATACCTGGTGGAGCGTATGTAATTTAGTATCTGAGTTCCTGTTTCATAAGTCATTTGAATGCACCGATCATCACTACGATAAGAATTCAGATCTTGCAAAACATTTCTGGCTACGATTAGCCCCGACCCACCTGCCTTTAGGACATGATCATTGAGAATTGTCATTATGTTTGACTCACTTGCTTTTATAGTGAAGCAGAGCACCACCTTTCCAGCTACCCAAGTATCATTTGATGTTATATGTTCACAATATCTACAAAAGTCCTGATAGGTCAACTTCTTTATTGTAATGAAAAGAGAAACGAGATAATATACACAAAATCTTTATGTATTTTTGAGTTTCAAATGCAAAGATGGGTTTGGTTTCATTTTATGGAAGAGAATAAGATGTATACATTGGTCCTCCTATGAACGGATGTTTTTCTCGGTAATACAATTTGACGAAGCCAGTCTCCTTTCCTGTATACATGGATTGACCTTGCAGATCATATAAATGACTAAGTAGATGAGAATGCAAAGATGAAGCATTGTCATCTCCTTGATTTTAAAGTAGTGCAGGTAAGAAATAAGGGAAAATATACCATGAACTGTTGGTCGTTTCCTAGTATGATGGAGGTGGGAAATGATCGGTCAATAGTACTAGCTGCAACAGTAGTGAGCCAAGGTGACACATTTTGGACTGTTGCAGAAGTCGGCCCTATTTCCCGCCTAGCAAACTACTGTTATCCCACTTGCTGCAGCGTGGAATGAGCCATAGTTGATTATATCACGGTTGTCAACTTCAGGGGACAGAGGTATGTCAATACCTAAGGATACAGAGAACATCAACGCCATCATGAATTGCTTCATCAAATGCTTTTAGGACATCGGCCGATGAAGTTAAACTCGATCCAACCCAAGTGACTTTATATGATGCTATCCGGGCTTTTGGTGCTCCTCCTCGAGCTGTGCTAAGGGCAAGTCCACTCAAACTCAGATTATATACAAAAGAGCCAGCTGCTATGCTGGCACAATGAGTTCCATGGCCATACGCATCTCTTGAAGACAAGAATTCATCATTTTCCGTAGCATTGAATGGCACCCCAGCTGCCGCAAGTAAACCATCTATGAAGTACCGAGCTCCTATCAGTTTCTTGTTGCAGTGTTTTGCGGGATTAAAAGCATCGCCAGACTGACAGAAGCCTTTCCACCTTGATGGAATTGGCCCAAAGCCTTTGTCGTTAAACGATTCAGAATCAGGCCATATTCCTGGTTTCCATCCATGTCAAGGAATGTTCTTAGCAACTTGTCAGACTTGATGATAGTTGAGAAAAATTAAAAAAATAAATAAATAAATAAAGGGAGGAATACCCTCCAAGTCTCATACCTGTATCTGTTACACCAATTACGGCTTCTTCTCCCATTTGGGCATCAGTTAAGAGATTTCCCCGAGAATAAGTGGAGAGGCCAAGATAATCATAGCTCCTTGTCGTTTGCACCTTGTACCAAGTATGGGGAAGGACATGAACCACGCCAGGTAACTCTACAAAAGAAATGGTAATATTAGACTAAATACTTGCAATTCTCTGTGCTTGAGATTCTGTTAGGTTTGCAGCAAATCCAGAGAAACCGTTCCTGTATCTGTATATCATTGACTCTCTTGACGCTTGTCGACTAAATCAAGCCAGAATGGAAAATTAAGAAGTGATGCATTCAATAAATTGTTGGATTCAATAGTACTTTTAAGTCGATAAGGAACCTTCCAAGAATAGAAGAAAGCATATCATGATGGGATGAAGAAATGAAATCCACGTCTTCGTGTTTCCTTGCTCCCATATAAATGATATAAACCTGTATGTTAATTGTTAAATATAGAGATGATATTAGCCGTGGTACTTTAACGATTCTATATAGTAAACGTAAACTAAAAAAAAAAAAAAAAACACCAGCTCGGCTATTACTGACATTTCTTCAAGCATCTACTTTTGCGAGAATCACATTTGTTAAGTTCCCCAGTAGTAAAGAAAGCAAAACAAGAAGTGGTAGAGGGAATCAGCTTTTTCTGCCCCTCATATTGCATGCACTCACTATAATTGTCTGCACTTTCTTGTTAGCCATTGCAGGTATTTATATTGGTCTTTTCAGGGATGGAGGATAGTTTAATTCACCATTTTAATGATATATGGGGCATTACAGTAATATTAATGGAAGACACAATTCCTAGATTCAGTTTAGGTACTTTTTTTATTATTTTATTTTATTTTATTTTATTTTTTAAAATACATAACATCGTAGATTTAGGTATGGTGGAGCATATTCCCTTTATGCATTTACATATACAAGTAGACAAACTATCAATGTGAATATGGTTTCCTGATATGGCAAATCATTTTAGGAGTCATTCCCCTGATAGGTATTTGTTTCCAATGTGAATATCTATAGTTCATGTGTATGTCAAAAGAAAAAGTCTACTTGTACATAATTTCTTTTTACAAAGATGTGTTTACGAAGTGAGTTGACAGAACCATGATAGTTGGTTTTTTTAAGTGATCTGATGGGTGAAAAAATAGATTCCTGCCATGTGTGCATGTAAAATAATTTTTGTAAGAATTTTATGCACATCTAGCGGGGTTGATGTCAAAATTCATTAGCCTGGAATTAGAAAGGAGAAGAGTTTCTTTTATGATCGTCACCTTACATTATGAATCATGCATATTGTTATTGTGGCAAAATGATTTTTGATTGTGAATCATTATGAGTTTCTTCCATTTCTCTTTCTTATTCCCTTGTATAATTCTTGTTCTTGGTTTGTATTGCTCCCGGCTTCGGTAATGTAGCGAAAAAGGATAATCCATCTGCATTCCAAGTTATCAGGATCATACCAGATGCATGGATTGAATCATGCTGTTTTAGCGTAATTGAGTGTGAATGAAAATGTTGTTGTAGGCAGTTGTTCAGGAAAATTTTTTTTGTGGTTACAAGAATCTCATGAGATAGTGCAAGACACCACTATTTAGTTGGAGTACGACCACACAGGTTGAAAGTTACGTTTCGCTTTCAGCTTCCACCACCAATGTGAAACATGCTACCCGGGGGTGTGGACGACGTTGACTCAGGCGAATACAATTGAACTGTTTACTCATTTGTTAGAATTATCTATTTCAACAGTGCATCTTAACAAGTGATTAACATGTGGTTTTATATCATTTTTATGATTAGCAATGACAT
Source organism: Nyctanthes arbor-tristis (assembly GCA_963692815.1). Taxonomy (NCBI): domain Eukaryota; kingdom Viridiplantae; phylum Streptophyta; class Magnoliopsida; order Lamiales; family Oleaceae; genus Nyctanthes; species Nyctanthes arbor-tristis. The sequence continues at coordinate 27,708 of CAVNYN010195751.1, forward strand.
ATATTAATTGTTTTGTTATCTTGGATGAATGATTGTGCATGAAAGTGGATGCCTTTTATTATTATTATTATTATTATTATTATTATTATTATTATTATTATTATTATTATTCATACATAGGATACAAGCATGGGGTGTGTAGCAAGTTGTTTGAGTTGTGCTACAATAATTGAATGCTCAAGTTTTCGGGAAGGAAACTTTGGTTTGAATCACACTCATTCCTCCACTAATTTCCCTCCCCTCCCCCTGCATATACATCTTAGGTCATGTAGCTCCCCAATATGGGATTGTACTACCGAAATGCTTCCGTTTCTATATACCCATCCTTATGTATAAAAAAGTTAAAGCCTGCTTAGCGAATTAATACTACTTTAAATTAGAAGATGGTCAAAAAAAAAAGAGTTGGTCAAACTATAATCACATTTACATATCTTTTTAGGATCCATTTGCACAACACAAATATCCACCAATCATTCTTTTTTAGAAGAAATCTATTTCCATATATTCTTGAAATGGGGATATTTTTTTCTTGAGGTTGTCTTCAGTGGGAGTTGAACCATGGTGAAGAGTGAGAAAATCACTTGAATGCTAGTTGACCGCATGGGTCGGGGCGAAACGGGAATGTTGATGGCTCATAATTAAAGAAAAGGAGAAAGTGGGGCCACGGTTTGATCATGGCACAACAAAAAAATTGACCACCACTCCGCTAATCAAAAGTTGACAAAAACCAATCTACCATTAGCAAAGCACTAAAAACAAATAGAGTTGTGCTACTTGAACAAAATAATTTATAAAAATTTAAATAAAATTAATACATGGCATCATTTTATTTTTTAATCTATCACAATATTTTTTCATCAATGATTATCACATGAGTTACATCTCCATTTTGTCACTTTTTTTATCTATTCATTTGTCCAAATAAAATTTTTCAAACAATAATAGTCGTAATGCAAAATCTATATCTATATATTATTAAATGCTACTGAGATTCTAAATCAGATTATCTCCTATTTCTTATTCTTATTCCGGAATTTTAGTTTTTTTTTTGAATTTTTCCTTTCTTTTTTTTCCCAATCATTTGCTTGCAACACATTTTTTGTCCAATTCCCAACTTTTTATTTTTATAATTCTTTTTTCAAGCAACTTTCCACTTTCTATCAATTTTAACTACCCACTATCTATTTTCTTACCTTACACGAATTTTCATTTCTATAACAATTTCTTTTTTTTATTTCCTTCAAAATGTTCAACTATCCACATATTTACATTCCCACTTAGTAATCACTGTTCTTTTTATTTTTTTTAAAAATGCTCTTTGCTTACTTAACTAATTATTTTTCATTTTCTTTGATGCGTAAATATTAGGCATTCCCGGCTTTTTGAGAACTAACAACTTTGTCATATAAATTGCAATTACTTTCCTAATTTTGTAATGTCAAATTTTCTTTTTTTTTTTTATTTTCATCCCGAAACCATTTTAGTAACTACAAGATATTTCTACAGTTTTATAAGTTTTGAATTAGGTTACTACGTATATAATTCATACTTAACCGATTTGAATATTGTCTATCATATTTATTTATTTCGTGATACACATTCTAATAGTTAGTTTTCTTTTTCATTTTATGCAATGCAAATTCTGATAAAAACAATCAATCATGTCTCAAATTAATTCATGGCACGAATTATTAGTTTACACAATGAATCTGATATACAATGGGTCCTGAATATTCACATTGTCTGCGTGTGTAGAACCCCTACATTCAAAGATAGAGATGAATAGCCTTGAATTTGATCTACCGTCATTTTTTCTTTTTGAATAATGCAATACTAGAAAATTCATCTATTACCGAGAGACTAAGTTTAAACTAATTTGACATAACCTACATCTATATATTATTAAATGCTACTGAGATTCTGGAATCAGCTTCTCTCCCATTTCTGATTTCGGAATCTTAGTTTTTTTTTTCTTTTTCCCTTCAATCGTTTGCTTGCAACATATTTTTTGTCGAACTCCCAACTTTTTATTTTTATAGTTCTTTTTTTAAGCAACTCCCCACTTTCTATTTATATTAACTATCTACTATCTATTTTGTTTTCTTTGCACAAATTTTCTTTTTTCTTTTTGCCCTCCAACTGTCAACTTTTTATTTTTATAGTTCTTTTTTCAAGTAGCTCCCCACTTTCTATCTATATTAACTACTCACTATCTATTTTTTTCCTTGCACGAATTTTCTTTTCTACAACAATTTCTTTTTTTTATTTCCTTCAAAATGTTCAACTATCCCCATATTTATATTCCCGCTTAATAATCACTGTTCTTTTTATTTTTTTAAAAATGCTCTTTGCTTACTTAACGAATAATTTTTCATTTTCTTTGCTGCGGAAATATTAGGCCTTCCCAACTTTTTGAGAATTAACAACTTTGTCATATAAACTGTAATTATTTTCCTAATTTTGTAATGTCAAATTTTCTTTTTTTATTTTTGTCCCGAAACCATTCTGGTAACTACAAATATATCTGTATAATATTGCACTTCTATACACTCCTTGTCAATAAGATATTTCTGTCGTTTTATAAGTTTTGAATTAGATTACTATGTATATAATTCATACTCAACTGATTTAAATATTGTCTATCATATTTATTTATTTTGTGATACACATTCTAATAGTTAGTTTTCTTTTTCATTTTAAGCAATGCAAATTCTGATGAAAACAATCAATCATGTCTCAAATTAATTTATGGAAAGAATTATTAGTCTACATAGTGATGCTATAATATATATACATATATATATATATATCAACCCAATTAAGTCACTAATGTCAAAAAAAAAAAATCCAACTAAGACAAAATGGGTCCTAAATATTGACATTGCCGCATGTACAGTATTAGTTATTTTCCCTAGCCCCATGGGGGATAGATTAAAGTCTACCCCCATCCTATGCATGTACAGTATTAGTTATTTTCCCTAGCCCCATGGGGGGTAGATTAAAGTCTACCCCCATCCTACATGGCATGTCATTCATCCCATTTAAAAAAAAAAAAGAAAAAGAGGAAAAGGAAAAGAAAAGAAAAGAAACCCCACCCCGTCCCTCCCCCTCTCGGAGACTACAACTTCCAACGGCAATGAATGCCGCCGGAAGTCACCGGAAATAATGGGGGGTTCTCGGCTGCAGGAATGGGGGGAGAACCCCGGGTTCTCCC
>CAVNYN010195795.1:1023-22539 GCA_963692815.1 Nyctanthes arbor-tristis
GGCTTAACCGCAAAAGTTTGCAGACAGTCAAAAATAGACTAACAATTGGGTCACTGCCGTTCACTCGGAACTTCCCCCCCCCCCCCCCCCGACTTTCTAAGTTACCAAGATCTACACTACGGCTGCTCCAACGTAAGTGCTGGAACGACCTCTATGCCCTCCTACTCATCAGGGTCTAGCACTTGTCCCAATGGTCGGGTATCATTTTTTAAGGACTACCTATCTTAAGTTTGATGCCCACAGGCCGCGGTTTCGATGCAATAACTTTACATATATGAATTTTGCCACATATTTTTCTCTTTCATTATGTTTCATCACACCAACTCTAGCACGAATAATATGTACAAAGCTATAAAGCCCGGAAACTTCAAAAAGACTACCGTTTTGTGTCGGAAACATTTTGAAAACCGAAACTATCAGAAAACTCTTCAGAAATGTTTCGGAAACGTTTTTTTAATAAAATTCGGAAACTCTATAGAAACTTTATGGCCACTTTATGGAAATTTTATGAACACTTTATGGAAATTTTTATGAAACTAGATCGGAAGAGCGTTACAACAAAAAATTCAGATTTTTATTTTTTAAAAAAGGAAAAATTAATTATAATCATGTTTAAAAAAATTATAGATAGTAATTTCATCAATGTTTTAATATAAAATAAACTTTTAAACTAACCTAAACTAAATTAAGTTTAACACTTTCGAGGATGTTGGTGTACTTAATATTGCAAGTCTTTCTGTAGATGAGTCAGAGATGGATGCCATGTTATTCAATGATGTCAACAATAGTATCATAGATATTGATAGTGATGATGTTCAAGAAATTTAATTGCTGAACCTTTTTTTAAGTATCTTAGTTTGTGCATTACTTCATCTCAATAATTATTTTGTGATGACAACAAATTTTGAGTTTTTATTATATTGAATTGATTTGATATTTTAGTTATTTAATTCATATTAATTAGTATTTTGAGGTTGCATATCTTTTTTAGCTTGAATTTTGAGGTTGATTATTGAAATTATACCAAAAAATAACAATTACTATAAAACGTTTCCGTAGCATTTCGTGTCCTAAATTTTCTAAAATCACGTTTCCCCGTGCCCATTTCGTGTCCAGTTTCATGCCCCGTTTCCGTTTCCGTGCAACCTAGGTACAAAGTCATACCAATAAGAAAAGTCTTTGAAGACAGAGAAATGTAAAGTTGATTAAAAATAAAAATAAAAGAAGAAGAAAATGGATTTGCTTGCTTTCCTGGTCAAATGAATCTAAGAAAACGCGGCATTTTCTTATTATTATTATTATTATTATTATTATTATTATTATTATTATTATTATTATTATTATTATTATTATTATTATTATTATTATTATTGCATTCATTGGCAATATTATTCTTGTGTTAAGAGATTGGTCACATACCAGAAGATGGCTTATGCTGCTCTTGTTTCTCATACGCGCAATCTCGACCAGATCCTCGACCAATATCCGCGCTTGTATCCTTACAGGCGGGATATCAAAACTCTTCATCAGAAACTCGATCGTCTACTACTCCTCCTCGAAGAGTCTTCTGGAGATCATAGCTGCGAAGAAGTGAAATCACTGGAAAATAAGATCAGAGATGCAGCATATCATGCAGAAGACATCATTGAATCCCGCATAATTCATCATTCTACATCGAAAAACTTGAGTCAGGGAGGGAATGGCCTTTCTCACAAGCTATATTCTCTGCTTCTCAAAAAAGAAATCAGCTATCCAGTATCATACAGAACTGGGGAAAATGATCAAAGAATTTGATTCCTTCATTGGAGAGATGGTGAAGATTATGGACCGGAGTGGCCAACTAAGTACTCGGCCGATGAATTTTTAGCAATCAAAACCGACAATTGGTGACCAGAGTTCCATGGTGGGATTTGAGGAGGATTTCATGCAGATAAAGGATCGACTCTGTAATGAACAGTCCAAACTCCAAATCATTCCCATTGTTGGGATGGGAGGTATCGGTAAGACTACTCTTACCCAGAATATTTATGATGATTCATTAGTGACGTATCACTTTTATATTCGTGCTTGGGTAACACTGTCTCAAGAGTATTGTATGCGGGAAATTCTTTTAGGCCTTGTAAATGACATTGTTGGTCTTAATGATGAAATAAGTAAAGAGAGTGATGAAAAATTAGGTGAACTTCTGTACAAAAGTCTAAAGGGTAAGAGATATCTAGTTGTCTTGGATGATGTTTGGAACACCAAACCATGGGATGACATGAAAATGTTATTTCCAGATGACAATAATGGGAGTCGAATTATATTGACAACCCGGCTCACAGATGTGGCTGATTATGTCAACTCGTCTAACACCCATCACCATATGCGATTGCTAAACCAGGAAGAGAGTTTGGATTTATTTCATATGAAGGTATTTGGACAAGAAAGTTTCCCTCCTGAATTGGAAGATATTGGAAACACAATTGCGAGAAACTGTCAAGGACTTCCCATATCAATTGTGGTGATTGGCGGACTCCTATCAAACGTAGACAAGACCCGAGATTATTGGGGACACGTTGCAGAGAACTGAAACTCAATTGTGACGGAAAATGATGACCGTTGCTCAAAAATCTTAACTTTAAGCTACAACTACTTGCCTCATCGTCTAAAAGCGTGTTTCCTTTATATGGGAGGTTTTCCAGAAGACTATGAGATTCCAGTATCTAAACTCACTAAGTTATGGGTTGCTGAGGGATTTCTGAAGCCACACCAGTCGAAACTCTTGGAAGAGATTGCCGAGGAGGGTCTTAAGGATCTTATTGATAGAAATCTTATTTTGGTATGCCGGAACGGGTCCAGTGGGACGATTAAAACCTGTAAGATGCATGATCTTTTGCGAGATCTTTGCATTAGGATAGCTCAAACAGAGAAATTTCCTTATGTGATCAAGTACATGAATTCACATCTCTCTTCGGAAGTCACGGCTCAGTTTCGACACCTGATTGTTCATCCAAATCGAAATATTCAGAAAGATACCTATACTTCCTATAATTTCATCGAGGGCCTTCACGAGACAAAGAAATCAATGCCAAATGCCCGTTCTTTTCTACTTATTGGTTGGTATCCGATCATACCAAGAAATCATTGTAGTTTTCGGTTGCTGGGGGTATTGGATATGGTTGAGACGAAGACACTTTGGTTCCCGAAATAAATACTAAACCTAGTTAACTTGAGACACCTTGCTATCAACTGTCAAGAAGACTTCCCCTCTTTTATAGCTGTGCTTCGGAATTTACAGACTTTAATTATTCACTCGCAAAAATCTTACTGGCCAAACATAGTATCAGGATTTTGGGTAATGCCTCAGTTAACGCATTTCAAGTTATTTAGAGTTTTGATCTATTCCCTTGAATATGATAAACCCGAATTTCCGGTCCTAGAGAACCTACAGACACTTTCAGGAGTTGAAGATTTCGGATGTAGAGATGAAGTCCTTAAAAAACTTCCCAATCTGAAGAAGCTGGGACTTTATTATTCTCTTGGTGAGGGCTTGGATTCGGAACGTTGGTGTTTATTGTACTCTCTCGACAATCTTTTTGCACTGCGTAAACTCGAGAAACTAAAGATTCAGTTCCGTTCGCCGCTAAACTTCTGCCGGGGAATAGCCACAATATCTGACATCAGATTCCCATCAAGTCTCAGGAAAATGACTTTGGAAGGTTGTAAAATTCCCTGGAAATAAATGTGGGTTTTGGATACTTTGACCAATCTGGAAGTGCTCAAGTTACATTATGCATTTGTAGGTGAAGAGTGGGAACCAACTGAAGGACAATTCCCCAAACTAAAATTCCAGCAAATTTGGAGGACAGATTTGGTGTACTGGAAAGCCGAAAGCACGCATTTTCCAAGGCTCGAGCACCTAATCTTGAGGGAATGCTCTAAACTGGAAGAGATCCCATCTGGTATTGGAGAAATCCCGACTCTCCAAACAATTAAGATGGATGACTCTAGCCTGTCTGCCGTGGATTCGGCAAATGAAATACTGGAGGAACAACAAAGCTATGGGAATGAAACCCTTCAAGTTATTGTTGAGCCATGCAGATCAGAAGTCTGAAGGTAACTCATCTGTTCTAATTTTAAGAACTAAACTCGAGCATAATTTTTCAGGGTTAGTCTAGAAATGATATGTCATCCGACTTGATCTTTGCAGGTGCAGACGATGAAGAAATTTTGGAGCACATCATGAGTAGCATTCAAGTTTTGTGATATTTTATGTCATTTCATTAGATTGTTATATGTTACATTAATTGTATGGAATGGTTGAATTCATATGGATATCTTGTTTTCAATTTAAAGTTCTACCTTGTATCTTGCATATGATAATTCCAGAAAGAGTGAAAGACTACATTTTCCTGGGACATATATAAACTATTGAGTTGTGATATTTGAACAAAAAGATATACAAAAACTTAAACAAAAGTGACACATGGCAAGATAACGCCACCAAGACTGACACATGTTAAAAACTTAGAAAATAACGCCACCAAATTAAAAGGTCTTACTCAATGAATAAGCTTTACATTATCACCATGCAGAATAAAATAAATGATCACTTGTCATTCTCAGTGAAACAATGCCCCAAGCTTCTGTGAAAGGGTGCAGATTTTCAAATATTTATTCATTAAAGTTTGCCCCTCACTCTTGCATGACCAATCAAAAAAGACGAGAAATAACAGAGTCAAACTCTTATGTCCTCCTATATGTACTATTTGAGTGGATCTCGAATGACTGAGCAATGAATGCATTCAAAAGAAAAGAGAACACTTGCCATCTTATTCTATGATAGATATATGCTCAGATCCATTACAAGCAAGATAAGATATATGCTCAGATCCATTACAAGCAAGATCATATAGAGGAGACAAACAAAGAGCAGTATAGTAAAGTAACTGCAACTAAAGATCTGCAATTACTAGAACTTTGTATAACAACTTCTACATGGACATGATAAGACAACTCGACACGTAACCTCTCAAAATGGTTTCCCATATTCTTGTGTAGGCTGCTCCCAGGGCCTGAGAAAGCCTGCAACAAATCCAATAATGATGTGTTCAGAGAGAAATCATCTTGGTCTGGGTTCACAGATTATATACACATTTTAGAAAATGCATTCCAGAAAAATATAGCGAGAATTTCAATGAACATATCGAGCATTTGTGTTGTATGGCTGTGGTTTTCAGACAAGAAAAATCACATGCTAACCTCAATGAATGGCACTTTTCTTGGAAATAGTTGCATTTATTAGATATATTGTTAGCGGTAAATGGTAATAGATAGCATTGTAGATGAAAAGATCAACACCATAAAGGAGTGGTCTAAAAGCATAACTGAGGTAAGAAGCTCCCATGGTTTGGCTAATTTTTATTGTTGCTTTGTCAAAGATTTTACACTAGCTGGACTAATCACAAAGATTGTTAAGAAAACAGTTAAGAGTTTAATTGGGGTGATGAAGAAGATGGGGCTTTTAATGTTACTAAAGATGGATTATGTACAGGATGTGTTCTAGCATGGCCTAACTTTAATAAAAATGTAGATATTCAGTGTGATGCCAAGCTAATGGATCAGAGCTGTTTTGATGCAGCCATGTAGGAATTGCTCCAAAAAAACCTATTTTAGAGAAAAGTTGAATGGCACCAACATTGAACTACCGGACATATGACGATGAGTTGTATATATTGATGAGAGCATTATGGCAGCATCACCTTGGGCCAAAAGATTTTGTTACACATCATGAGTTTGAAACACTTGAAGGGGCAAAAAGATAAGTTGAATAAACAATATGCCAACTGCATGGAGTTCAATGAAATTTTTCTTTATGTGATCAAGTACAAAAAAAGTAAGGAAAACATAGTCGCCAATGCACTGTCAAGGAGATATGCCTGCCAATGCATTGTCAAGGAGATATGCCTTTTTTCTACCTTACGCCCTTATCTTTACTTTAGAAACAAAGTTACAAAGATTTAAGCATATTAATGATTTATAAATAGTATTACTGACTTTGCTAACAAGTATGTCAAAAGGGGACATTTGATAAATTCTATCGATAGGTGTGTTTTTATTTCGAGAGAATAACCTGTATATATCCAATAGTTCTACTAGAAGGTTGCTTCTGAGGGAATCCCATGGGGGAAATTTATTTGGAGTGGTGAAGACCTTAAATATGTTGGAAGTGCATTTCTTTTGCTCAAGATGAAACGTGATGTTGAAATATTTTAATGTATAAGTGTCACTTGCAAGAATGCCAAATCTTGTTTACCTCAAAGTTTGTATACTCCTTCACCCGTTCCTTGTGAACCTTAGACCTAGATTTTTATGGACTTCATATTCTGTGTGCTTAGGTCTAAAAAGGGTAAAGAATCCATATTCGTGGTTGAAGATATGAAACCAAACCTTTATGTACCTTAAATACTTGAATTATGAAGTAACAGATCTGGTTCAATTTTTCCTACTCTCGAGGTTAACATTCCTTTTTTCTTTACTACTACTACTATTATTATTACTACTACTACTATTATTATTATTATTATTCTTTTTGGTGGCTTCACAAAAAGGCACTCCCTAAGTCCTACTGGGGTTGCAACCCTAGTGTAGATCACAAAAGGAATGGCAAAACACTTTTTAAGCTAAAGAATTAATTCCACTCAATCTGGAAATTTTTGAGGCAAAAAGGGTAGTACTCAAGAAAACTCCAAAAGTGAGTAGCTACAGTTTAACTAGAAACAATCTCATTCCAATACAAAATCAAATAAGTAGAAACTAAGAATTCTGAGAATTTTTTCCAAGATGATAAAATATCGCCGGCCCAGCTTTTTCAAATGTTTAACAGCATTAAGCTGTTAAGCAAAATAGTGCTATTCGAAGCCACTATATCAGAAATCATTAAAGTGAAGATTTAGCGTACTTATCGGTATTTCTCCCAATGACATGTATATTGAGTCATCATCACCAAGAATCCCCTGCAATGACCATAAAGGTTAGTTAGAACGGGTATTGAACAGCCAAGGTGTATACTTGATGACAACCAAAACAAATGACAAACAGATCACCAAAGAAACCAGTGAAGTTTACTAAGACTGAAGACAAGAAACCACAGAGTAGCATTACCTGTCCATTATGAAGGCCCATATCATTGTGCAGAGAATTCAGATCTGTGGGCACAGAATCATTTCCGAGCAGCTCTGATATCATGAGTCCATAACCATCTTGATGGTCAGGCATGCCGTCCGTGTTATGTACATTATCAGGAAAGTTATCAAGCCCAGTAAATAGAGAATCAGCCCTGTTTAATTGCAGTTTCATTAATTCAGAAGAGAACTTCCAACAAGAAAGCTTACAGGAAATCTTCAAATTGTGAGAAAATAAGCATGTCATGAGGAGGACGCAAGCAGGAAAAAATAAATAAATAAATAAGAAACTCACCTTCTCTCATCATTGGTGAAAGTCTTGTCTTCTGGCATGGAATCATCTTCCAAATCAATCACTTCGATGTCTTTATGGTCGACTCCATGTTTAACATATTTATTATGCACATTGGAATTATTCCTAATGGACAAATCAATATCAATAGGTGTCTCTTGTCTTCCAGCTTCAGTTAGAGATCGAAACATGAGAATAGGATCAGCAGCATGATTCTCATTCACGTCGGAAGTTTCAATAAGATTAAGGTCGCAAGTCTTAAATGAACCAGGAAATAGCTGCTTTTCTTCCGTGTATTCACTTGATCCTACATGGCTTTTTGGAAACAGTAAAATATCTGAACTTTCCTTGTCAGTAGACAGAGATACATGCTCACTATGTGAAGACCTTGTCTCTTCTGAAGTATGCTGATTCTGCATGGAGTTCGAAAGGGGCAGGCAGCCATCGGACCTAGTTTCTACTGGAGGAGACCATTCCTTAGGTCTTTTACTTCCCTCCCTACCATCAATGCCATCATCTAGACGTCGTTTTTCAACTCTCTCTAAAACCATTGGGTTGCTGCTTACATATCCAGGAAGCCCCCCATCTAATTCTTGCTGATTAATTACAGATCTCTGGGGAAAAGATCCAGACAATGAGCAGTGCCCTGGCTTGGTAGTATGTGCAACATTAAGTGCTTCTTCTGCAGATGGAGTTTTTAGAACATTAGAGGGACTGCTTGTTTCCTGGTTTTGATGAGATGACTCAGTAGGACTGGAACCATCAATAGGATCTATGCCTGGGGCACCGGTATCTTGAGAAAGTTTGCTATCACTAACGGTTTCAGACTCAGCAATGGGATCCAAGTCAGCTTTTGAACCCCTAATTGCCAACGAAGAACGAGTTTTAGTAGGAACATTAGCAAATTTGCAGTACTTCATCAAGTCAAAGTTGTCCTTGCTAGCTAAACTTTCATCCTGTGAGGAAGCTGTGACCTCAATATTCTCATCATGTTTTTGCTCCAAATCAATATCAGTTCTCTCTTCTTTATCCTCCTCAGCTTCTTTATTGGACACAGCCGTAACATCTGACTCTTGGATGGGTGGTTCCACATCATCAGTTGACAAGACATCCTTCTCATCGCAAGAAGTTTGTTTTGATCCTGCATCATCAGCTCTATTGCATTTCTCTGAGGCCAATTTAAGATCAGCAGCATTGTCACTCTCCTGTGTCAACCCGCCAGCGAATGAGTTCTGCACTCTGCTGTCCTCCACTTTTTGCACAGGCTGCTCATCCTGATGTCCAGAAGAAACATCAGTGTCAGCCTCCATACCAGGGGAAGTTCTACCCCTACCAGACCACAACCCACTCACAAATTCCTGATTCAAATCTGATTTGGAGGACCCATTTCTTTTCCTTTCCCTAACAGAGTTTTTTGATCCCATTGAATTGTACTCATCCAAATACTTTCTCCTGCCAAGGCCTACATCTGCAGCAGGAGTCCCCAAACGGGAATGAGCTGATGCACGACTATCCAAAGGAATCTGCATAAAATCCCTGTTCTGGTTCTTGCAATCTCCATTTTGCCACTTCCCCGAGAGTGCATTCGGAGGTAGGATTCCCTTGGAAACCAAATATTCAGCAGCTAGCCTACCAGCTTCCATGAAAATGTCAGTCTCACGCCGATGCAGCATAGGTGGTGGCTGGAATGGCTTTAAGTGACCGCCACGTCCATGGCCACTGCGATTATAGTTTCTAAATTCAGAGTTATACATCTGATGACCTCTCACTGAACCCTCAGGTGAAATTCTGGAGGCAGCGGCCACCCCGCCCATCCCAATGGTGTTAGGCCTGTATCCATTTCCCGGACCACCACCACGTCGCCTTGCATACATGTTTTTAAAGTCCACTGTCTTTATATGTCACTCTGTGTAGGTATTCAGTCCAGATAACTTCTGAATAACCTCCACCAAGATTTACCTCTGTTTTGCAAATTCCTCATAATCATCAATAGGCTTCACCAAGCAACAAACTTCACACAAAATATTTCAGAATAAAACCCAATAAATTTCTACACTTCCAAGTAGTTAGTTTACAAACAATATTTATTAAAATTTGCCACAATAAATTCCCAGGTAAAACATCCTCCGGTTATCAGCACCGTCAGGTCAAGCCAGGTACAAGTCACGTATAATCTTTTCTATTTTGCAACACATTTATTACAAACCCCCTAACAGTAAAGATTCTTCTTCTTCTTCTTCTTTTCTTTTTTTTTACTTTCAGAGCTGAAAATTCAACAGTCCTTGAAGTGAATTCCACAGATCGATCTACACAGAGTAAATAATCCACAGATCTGAAGATTTGGTGGTCAAAATTTTAAATTCAGTAGTAGTAATTTACCTTAATTAAAGTGAAGCAAAGCAATTCCGGGGTTTTTAGGTTTTCAGTCTTTGAGATGCAGTTCTCATCAGTCCTCCAACAAAAAGTTTCATCAACACGGATTTATAAACAGTATTACAGTAATTGAATATATACACACAGAAATTGTAGGCATATATCATGCCAATTTTCGAAATCCTTGCAAGGAAATTGCATGGTCCAGGAAATGGAATCAATTCAATGGGCATTCGTTGGGTACAGAATTCCCAGAGAGAGAGAGAGAGAGAGAGTATTATTAATTTCCGTTTTCTTTTTTCTTTCTTTTTTTTTTTTTCCCTTTGAAATTTAGAAAAATTTGATAGGCGATTGTGGTCGACCCGTATCCACTTTTTGAAGGAGCCACGTTTTGCACTTGATCGAATCAAGTAGAATAATATTATTTATTGAGTCTAGTTATTATTTCTTTATTGTTCATTAAATAAATAGGCTCACGTGTATTTAAGTATATCAATTCATCCTTTACTGTAAGTGATCTCAACTAGACTAAATATCGATGTATAGTTTAAATAAATAATATCACTCAATCAAATATTACCTCCGTCTCAAAAGATGGGTCCTCTTTCTTTTGTCACGTATATTTTAAAAAGTTCATTTAATAGTATTTAAAAAGTAAATTTTAACATCGTTTTCTTATTATACCATTTTATTTATTAATTATTCAACTTTAATAATTTTTCTAGTTGTATACCCGTGCGTTACACGAAATAAAATAATTAGCCAAAAAATGATTGATAATTTAAAGAACCAAATAAACACAATTTTATTGTGTATTACTCACATATATACTAATATACACATGTTACTAATAATTACAATTTTATTGCGTACAAATATTTCGCTTTGCACAAAACTAATTAAATTATCATTTATGAAACAATACTTTAAACTAATAAAAATGAGAATTAATGAGGAATTTTTTAATGTGAATTTAATTTCATATTGTGTATGAAAACTAAGAAACTATGGAAAAGAGAGTATACATCTTTGTTCAATAAGTATAGTCATAAGCGTGCCTAAGTATAGGCCTTCTAGGCGGTCCCTTAGGGCCCCCAACTATAACTCAACGAAAAATGCTTAGAAACTAAAAATCTATTACTAAAAGTTTAAATATTTATATTTTAAGTCTGGAATAGAATATATAAAAGTAATATTTATTAGTTGATAAGGGAGAAAAAATTAATTATTAAGTAAAACTAATAATCAGTTTAATTCATATAGGATTATATCATATTTATATATTTGATTTATTAATATTTTTTTACAATTAAAACTCTGCAATACGACCTTTTACGCAGGGCCCCACAAAAATTTAATTAAAAAGTTGTTTAGACCCCGGAAACCCTCGGAACGCCCTGAGTACAGTGCAAGAACTCTAAAAAACATTTAGAGTGTAGATGATATTCATTTATCAAAATAAATTCTTTACCACGTTCATTATCTACCATATATTCTTGAAAAAATTAGTTTCCGCATCTCCTCATATAATGTCACACATTCTCCCAAAAAAATTCACCATTCACTAAATCCATTCTTTAAAAAAAAAATCTAAAAGTACACACACTCCTATTATAAAAGACTCAAAGGAAGTAATAATACAACAAATGATAAATTTTATATGACTTACCTCTAATATTAATTTTTAACCACTTTCTACTCTAAAAAGAATTAAAAGAATTTTTTATTTTTGTTCTAAATCATCATCATCAAATATTATTATTGTATCACATCAACTCAAATTTTTACTTATATATAGGTTTTCACAAAAAAATAATAAATTAAGTAATGTAGCAAAAATATAGTTATATGTTTTATGACATGTGGTTTATTATATTGAATTGAATTAAAGTAAAAGTTTTAGAACTGATTTTATTTTAACCATTTCCCACTGTAAAAGAAATAAAAGAATTTTTTATTTTTGTTCTAAATCATCATCAGGTATTTTTACTATTATATCCTCTCAACTTAAATTTTTACAAATATATAAGTTCCCACAACAAAATAATAAATTAAATAATGTAGTAAACATATAACCATATGTTTTTATCTTATGACATGTGGTTTATCATATTGAATTTAATTAAAGTAAAATTTTTGAAATTGATTTAATTTTACTTCTGTTTATTATTATTATTATTATTATTATTATTATTATGACATCAATCTCACGAATATGCACTTAATCAAAATGATAAGAAAGTCCTAATAGCCCAATATTTGAAATTTGTCGTTCAACTGTTAGAATTTTGAAGATATATAAAATCTTTAAAGATAGCATAAAAACTAATAGAATAGGTATACCAAACACTAATGGACAACAAATAACATAAGATTGGAGCTTAATTAGGAATGTGCAAAAAATATAAGATTAGAGATTAACTTGCAATCTCCAAACTTATATACGTTTATATAATATATGTTAATATGAGAATGTGTATACGAATAAAAGTATATAAAATAAAAGCATATATAAGTGGGATGGTAGATATATTTTTTTTATATTTATTTATTATTTTATTTATTTTTTTAGAAAATATCTCGACTTAAAAATCCAAACCTGGGATATGACTTTTACTTTATATATATGTTATAATATATATTATAATTACGTATATTATATATGTGTAAAAATAAAAACATATATATGTAGAGAGTATTAGAGATTTAATTTAAAGCTTAATTAGTTGAAAATGTGTATAAATATTATTAAAATAAAATAAATAAATCAGAGGTATATATAAGTAGAATAGTGGTTTTGGCGGGAAAATTTGCATATGACCACTATCATACTTTAATATATATAAGACAAGATTCTTTATAATTATACACATTAAATATAGGTATACAAGAGAAATAATATTTCAACTACTTTTTTAATAATGAAATTGGACCATATTTTAAGACGGAAGAAAGAATGAAAACTGAACCATCTTTTTAGGATGAAGGTAGTATATCAATTTTGATCTAAAGAAACCAGCGGAGAGACGAGCGGTGTATGTAGCTTCTTCTTTTCCACTAATTTCATTTCATAGACTCACATGATGTTATGGCTCTCACATGAAACAAACAATGGTTTCATGAAACTACTAATAGTTTCATGTGTAAAAAACATAGTGTCTCCGTGTTATAGAGACACGCTAAACCTCTTGATCAAAATTCCTCACATGTAGAGTAATATCTATGTGAATAAAACTAATAGAAGAAAAGATGTATGTACATATATTGAGAGTCTCCATAATAGAGATATCGGGTGCTTTCAAATCATTCCCATATCAATATACAATTTGTAGACATATTAGGAAATGAAAATTTTTATTTAGCCCAAAAAGTTGACAAAACTCTAGCAAAAGGGGCAATAATTTACCTAATTATATGACTATTGATATTTTCTTTCTATCCCAATAAATAATGTATAGAGATAATAAGGTAATTTTGAATCCATTTTTGTGGTAAGGCGGGGACTGCAAATCCCTTTTCCCTAGTTCAAATCCGGGTGTCGCCTGATT
Source organism: Nyctanthes arbor-tristis (assembly GCA_963692815.1). Lineage (NCBI taxonomy): Eukaryota > Viridiplantae > Streptophyta > Magnoliopsida > Lamiales > Oleaceae > Nyctanthes > Nyctanthes arbor-tristis. The sequence continues at coordinate 14,403 of CAVNYN010195795.1, forward strand.
AACAAAAAACTCGAAATCTCTTCTGGTAAAATTATTACCCAGCAGAAGCGGAGGAAACAGACTGTTGATATTTGTTTGATTCTAAGCATCTGGTTTGAGGGTTTTCTAAAAAATTGTGAATCCTTGCATCTAGGATTCAATGAAATATTCTAATCTAATGGTAATGGTAGAGGGGCTGGCAAGACTTCATGATTCCCTTCTATTACTAAGGTAGTGTCTAATGACTGGATCTTGAATTAGATTGAAGAGCCTGATAGGAAATCTGATTCAATTAATAGTTGTGGAAAGAGGCGGAAGTTGCTTTATATACGACGGACTCACAAGACTTTTGACGGTTATGCTACGAGGCCCTTAAAACCTATACACGATGGATAGACTCTTGTAACCATGACATATTTGCGCTTACTTGAACATAATTTCTTTCCAAAAGAAAGGTTAATTCCACAAAACAAAAAAGTCTTTTTTTTTTACAAGGTACAAATAGAAATTGTTATTTATTTGTTACGAAATCGACCATAGATCAATTCCCCTTTTGATTTGGGAGTATTGACGACACCCCTAATTCTGAGCTTCATATTACTCCTACCAAGTGAAATGTCAGGTCACAGGCATCCCAATTTGATTGACTGGGATGATAGTTTTTCATTTCGAATCTGTAAAATCAGAATTTGGATCAAATTACACATCGCAGTATACTAGGCCTTCTAATTCTTTAAGAGGTTTATCTAAAAGATTCACAATATAATTAGGAAGACGTTTTAAATACCACACATGGGTTACTGGACATGTGAGTTTTATGTAGCCCATTTGATATCTTCGTATGCGAGAATCGACAAATTCAACTCCGCATTGTTCGCAAAATTTTGGGTCTTCTTTTTCATCTCTGATTACTCTATAATTTCCACAAGCACAAATTCCACTTTTTATAGGCCCAAATACGTTTGTAAAAGAATAGAATGAATGATAAATATAAGGAATTTGAAACCGCTAACGAAAATAGGATAAGATAAATATTTGGGGAGTCAAATAGGCTTTTTGGGGTTAGAGGGACTTGAACTGTTACGACCCAAATCTTGCTATTTAATACTATTTTATTTTTTGGTCAAAGTCAAAGGAGAAATAGTCAAGTCAAGGTCAAAAGATCAATTTTTTAGGTCAAAATTTAAGTTATCAAAGAGTTTAAAGTAAAAGAATTAAAGTTGAAAGACTTATAGGTAAATAAAATTTTATTAAGGACCAACTTATAGCACATAAAGAAGTTGAAGGACCATGATTGCAAATTATCCAATACATGTAAGACTTTGTCTTGCAAACTGCAGTTGGAATTTCACACACAAACACACCACCACCACTCACGCATTCGGCCGAGAAGAAGGAAAATGGGGAGAAGAAAGAAAAGAAAAAGAAAAAGGAAAGGAAAAAACAAGAAAGTGTGGGGTTTTGACATGGTTGGTATGGCTTGGTCTTGAGCTCTTAATTTCTTTGTGCAATTTTATATGAGTAAGTGAAAAAGTTATTTTTTGGAATTTATGCATTTTCTTATGGGTGTTAAATTTATTCTTTAGAGTTTATTCTTATGATCTAAGACTAGATAATTGATATTTATGTTAAAAGAATAATGAGTTCTAATTTTTAGCTTCTATTATACACTGTGGTGTGATTTTTATAAGCCCTAGAAATTGAGAAATTGGGGATTTTGTGTAATGTGATATTTAATGAAGATATATTGGCAAAATATGAAATAATGTGGATGAGAATTATTAATTTGATGTTAAAAAGTGTTTGTGGTAATTAAAGATAAATGGAGCTACGTATAGATGAGATGTTGATGAATGAAGTTGGTAATCATTTTATTTGTGTATGAGTATAAGTGTATTAAAAATGTAACACGTGGTTGGTAATAATTAGGATAATCACATGAAGCAGTTGGAATGAACCTATGGAGAAGATATGAATAATAATGACATAAAGGAAAAATATGTGCTGATTTATTTAGTTGTGAGCAGTTAATAAAGTGAACTAAATGAAATGGGAAGGAAAATGCTACTTGTACATCATATCGCGTACTGAGAGAACGCCCGAACGGGTGTATTGTCGAAAATGCCCTCATTTTGAATGTTCTCTACTCACGCGCTGGAAGACACCATTCTTTCCCATCTCTGAAAGACAAAGGGATCTGTGAATCTAACACAAGCATTCAACTCCGGTCGCGATCTCCGATCAGCGCGATTCGTGCTTCTTCTGGTGAGAAATAATTAGAATTGAAGCAGCTCGATTCGTTCCAGCGCAATTCGTGGTGATTCTGCTGTTGCGTCTCGGTCGTCAAGCCTAAAGCAATTATTGTTTGGGCAAGCCTTTTGCGTCTCGGTCGGTCGTTCCAGCGATTCCAGTGAGTATTGTTTGGGCAATTCTTGTTCCTCCATTTCCTATTATTTGAGGTTTATTTGCTGCCGTTGCTAATTTCATGCCGGAAGTGAAGATTTGGTGTGTCATTATTTTGTGTGATAAGCAGAATTTGATTAATCTGCTGTTGCTATTTCTCTGCTTTTTCCATTTTGCTACTGCCGTGAACTTTTTTGTTCGATTATTTTGTGTTTATTTTGCTGAGGCTATTTCTGCTCCTGCTATTTGCTGCTGCTATGAAGATTTGTTGCATGATTATTTTGTCACTTGGACCAGCACAGTGAAAATTTTATGGGGGTAATTCGTGAACTTTTATATGGAGAAAGGGTTTTATTTTTCCATGCTTATGTTGTAGATATGCAATCTTTGTTGACACTTTTACATCCTGAAATTATGTCTATGCTTCGCTTCATGAGAAGAAGTTTCACTGTCCTGGCTATTCTTCGTATTAGTAGTAATAATTTTCAGGTTGCAAATTACAGGTAATAATTTTCAGGATGCAACTAGGTGGCCAAAAGTTCTTGTATAACAACTTAGGCATAATAGTTTTCAGGTTACTACTGGATGGAGTTGAAATCTCAAATACAGCTGTAAATTTTGATATGTTTATATCATAAGTTTACCCCACGGTATCATGTATGGTTATATATATGTACGAGTTTTTATCTGTAATAGCTTCTGGGCTCTTTCCTTCCTTTTTTTTTCCCCTTTTTTGGTTGATTTTTTACTATGTTGTTGAGACTTTTCCTTTAGGTTTACCAAGTAATTGTTCCATGTGTTACTGGTTTGGTCCTGAAAAATTAGTTCAGTTTTTTAAATATTTAGTTGTAATCTACCAAGCTGTGATTTGCCTAGTTTGGTTTTTTAAATATATTAGGTTTTATTGGTTGAATCATGATCTGGTTTTATTTGTATTATGTTCTGTTATATTTCGTTTTTGATCTTCTTTTGTTAGATCTACTTATTTTCCCCCTAAAAACCATCTTGTATGTCTGTAATTCTTCTTGTTCTAATACATGGTTGGTGATTCCATTTCCTTGTATAATTGGCGTGTTCTTTTTACTTAGTTATTTCATGAATTTAACTTCATTAATCAACTCCGAAATTGAAGGATTTAAAGATGGTTTGAATTTGTTGTTAGCTCTCTAGTAATCCAAAAGTGAAGCTCTTTGTGTGATCATAAATGATTAGTTGCATTTTGGAACTTACTCTATTTACTTAAGAACTTAAATAGAATTTTCTTTTTTCCTTTCTTTTTTTTTTTTTTTGCGTGTGGGTTGAATGTCACTGGACTGTCACTGAAAATGCTGATTGATGAGCTTCTTACGTAGAGAAATGAAATACATCCATTTAATTTATCTATATTGTTATTTCTAAAGCATCTGGTTTGATAGTTTAACAGCCTAATGTTGCAATTTTTTGTCATTCTGTTACTACCTTCAATTTATTATTGTAGGTTTGAAGATGAGGGGAAATTGCTACGGCAGTTTGTAGCTGCACAATGCCTGGATTATTGGTTGGAGGATTGTGGTGAACAAGAATTAGTATTCAAGCTAATGGCTGTCTAAAGTCTATTTAGTATGTAGCTTAGGAAAAATTATGGAGTCTGCCTTGTCATCCTAGTTGTAGTTTGTAGCTTTGTATGAAGTCAATAGCGTGTTGCTATGTTGTAGTATGTAGAAATGTTGAAGGGTTTTAGTAGCATCCATTTTCCGTTCCTTCAGAGCAATGGTTGTCTGTGAAGTCAATTTACTATGTATAGGTTGTTTGTTGAGGGAATGATTAGTTATCCTTAATGGTGATTGAGGGAAAAATTAGTTATTTTGTTCTGAATGTTTTGAATATAAGCATTAGATTTAACTGGCTCATTTCATGTCACTATCATGTTAATTGTTGAACGTTAATTGTGATGAATGCTTCTATTGCCATGGTTATTATGGTTTACCCTTTTAGCAGTTTAAAACTATTATTTGACAGTAGAAAATGCGAACTGCATAGTTTTTGCCGCAAGTTAGATAACTTGGTGCAGATTAAACAAATAAATTCTAAGAACATGGGCTATAAAAAATTAGACAAACAAAACACCTACTTGTTATATAAAGAAATAAAGGGACACTAACCATCAAAATTCCAAAAAGCCATAGCACATAAGCCATCATCATTCCAAGTAACCTAAACAATCACCAAAAGAAAAGCACAAAAATTACAACAGTGTTGACCAGCAATATGCAAAGGAGAAGACATGTTTTGAAGACAAAAACAACGAAAATATACACAAATAAATCCATTGTCATACATAATTGAAATCCGTAACTGCCATAATATTTTAAGTAAATAAATCCAATCGCATACATAATCAAAATCCCTAACTGCCATTGAACCACTCAACATGCTTTATAATTTCCCAAGTAGCACCAACTTATTTGTAGGTAGAGATAATCTTCAAGCTAAAATCTTGAGTTTGAACCTGCAATGCAATCACACGAGTCGTGACCAGCCATGTTAGTCGGCATTAAGGACACACTATCATCAACATTTAAACTATCAGATGAATAAAAGCAGGCACAATCCAATCTAAGATTATAAACAAGATAATACATTTTTATGTGCACCCAGTATGGAATTTACTTTGCTCATATAATATCAAAGATACAAGCATATTCTTACAAGAATAACTAAAAAGGAATTATTATTATACTTATAAAACTCAACCCATTGGCACCACTAGTACTACTGCTACAAATATTTTATGGTAGGAAGCTAAACTAAACATATGGACAAGGCATATATACACATTTCTACTCAAAATGATTGAGTACATTTCAGTTAAGAGAGGTTATTCAGAAACCTGAAGCTGATTCATTTTCCACAAAGTTGACAAACATCAAGGCAAATAAAATGCTGTTTGGACAAAAATCCTTTTCTAACTAACAATATATTTTACCATGCTCTATACCACTCAACGTATGACAATCTCAACATCTTAAAATTTTCATCTAGTCTTGCAGGTGATTAATAACATCTTAAAATTTGTAATGAGTTACTATGATGTTTACACAAAACTAAATCAGTCTTCATCCAATTAAAAAAACAATTACACATATAGTCAGAAATTTTATGGAGATTTTAAGTGCTTGGTGAGCTTATTTTATAGACAGATTCGATAACGTGAGTTTGTCTTTCACACATTTTATCAAATACTTGAAGTAATAATAACAACTCACAAACTCCAACTAAAAACACAAAAGAAAACAGCCTTTAAAAGTTGAAATACCGAAGAATGATAAGGTGTACAAGTATTACCAATTCACAAGGTTAACCAAAAAATTCACGAAGAAGAGGACATGAATTGAACAACTATTCAAATAAAAAATTCACGTGTAATTACATTTAAAACTCCTAATTAACTGGTATATATGGGGCAGTATATATTCAAATAACTCAACTGACTTTGAGCCTCACAAGCATATAGAGCATAGTTGGATGTGACTTAAGAAATTTTCCCATAATCATTTTTCCTGAAACTTCTAAGCAAAAATTGATCTGACAGAGCTATTGAACTTTAATCAAGGGAAAATCTGTCCGAACTTCATACTACTCAGTTTGTCATGATAACAAGAGGGCAATTCGTTTTTGGAACAAAATAATTAGCTTCTCTTACTTGACTCTAGACTTGCAGGTGATTAAGAGCTTGTTTGACCCCCTTTATTTATAAATTTACCTACATTTGACATTTAATTTGAAAACTATTCAATTACAACCACATATTTCACACATTTTTACATTTCCAATACACATTCTACCTCTCTCCTCATTATAAATTCCTCAAACAAATAGGATCAAACAATCTCTAAGCCACAAAACTTAAGAAACAAAAATCTATTTTTGAGAAAAGGGCAAGCTCTATCGTACTGCTCTTCATTTTTTGGGCCGCAAATGTAAGAAACGTGAATTTAAGCTTAATATGGGATTTCGCAGCCTCAAAGAAGAAAAATATAACACACTTACTTGACTTCATCGTTGCCGGCAACCAGATTTGAGTAGCAAAGTCATCGGATGTGGTCTTTCATTTGAGAGGATGTGGGTTGCTCTGATGTGGGTTTATGGCCACGTCCTCCGTTCGCCGCGGGTTACAGTCAACGTCGCCGGGAAAATTTGAGGGTTTCGCCTATATGGGGTGCGGCCAAAATTCCTAAATCTGGGATACTGGGTGTCTGCAGCATGTTTGAAAGTTCGGTGGTGGCGGGTGGGTTTTTTGGCAAAATTTCGCGCGATATTTTCTCAGGCATTTTCCCTGGCAATACCTTGCAGTATATCTATCGCTACTCAAATGGGAATAGATAAAGTGAATAAATAAGATTTTGAGTTTTATTAGTATGCTGTTGATTTTATTTGATATATATGAATATGATGTATTGGAAACAAAGTAAAAAGATAAGTTGGAAACAAAATCTATTGGGATTGATTAAATGATTCATAATAGGTGAACCTTGATGGAAAAAGTTTATGTGAATTTTATTTATGTTGCTAATTTTTATTTGGTATTATTATTGGGTATTTTATGAGATGATGACATAATGTATTTTAAGGATTATTGTTGAAAGTATGATTTGGTATATATATGTTACTGGGTGATGAGGACATGATATTGAGATACTAATGAGTAAAATGGATAAGTACATATGTGGGTAACAATAGGGTGATTGAGAATTTTTATGAACAAGTGATCTTGATTCTAAAGAAGTAAGTGACATTATATTCTTGTTTAGAACAAGGATATCGGATATCAAATGGATTATTGTATTCGTTGTTTAGTATAGGATGTTGTATATTAAAGATGATTATTAAATTATGACTCCAGATGATGTCCAACCGGTTAGAAAGGTATGTCAGTCGAGCTAGCTATGGTCTTTAACTCTGTGAGTGGAAAAATATTTTTTCCAAATATTAAGCATGTTTTTCATTATATCCAATTAAATGTTATTCCTTCTAAAAATCAAGCATATTTCCATTATTATAGTGATTTACGAAACTCTTGAAATGTTTAAAGATGTTATTATCATTATTATGCTATGAAATGTTTTACATTATGAGAATAAAGATTTGGGAAAGAATTTATATTATTATGTTATGAAATGTTTATGAAAGCATATTATAAGAATTATTTTCAAAACCACCAAAGTACATATGTGATCTTTACCCGCTTTGCATCGTGTGATCCGTTCCGCGGTGTTAGACTAGCTTCAGTGATGTTACCCGCTCTGCGCTGGTGTGATTCATTACAGGTGTTAGACTAGCTATATACATGTCTTTGGGACCCATCATCATGCACATAGAGGTTTTATGCCGTGTATGGTGGTGTCAGCCTTTGGGGTTCACTCTGTGCGCGTATGACTAGTTATTCAGTTATTCAATTACTTAGTTATCAGTATCACTCAGTTTTGAGTAGTATGCCTTATACATCGAGATCATTCTGTACATGTGTGTTGCGGCTCAGCGGTACTTTGGCGTGGATTTTCAGTTACAGTTTACATATTCAGATTATATGATTCAGATATCAGTTTTAGTGCTTGTTTGATCCTCTTTATAATTTCAACTTATAATTTCACCTACCATGATTTGACTATTGATTTGACAACTACTCAACAATCACCACACATTTCAAATTTCAATTAAATCTCCACCACTCATTTCACCAACTTATAATTTCTCTTTATAAGTCAAATTTATAAAG
>CAVNYN010195845.1:758-17147 GCA_963692815.1 Nyctanthes arbor-tristis
GAAGGCCGCCAGGACCTCCAGATGCTAAAGGAGCTGAGAATGTCCCAGTAGCAGCAATCTCTGCAGCCCACTTCTGCAAGCTTGTTTTTGTCCTTCGTTGAGAAAGATCGTGAACAAACATAACGCCTAAAAGATGAAAATTCAGGTCGTTAAAGAAATCAAGATTTTATATCAGAATCTTATAATTGCAAAAGCCAAAGGTCGTGGAAATTTATATGATGCAACCTAAAATTAGTTCAACAACTTATTGTATTATTGATGCATGATAAGTAATTCAATGGGACAAATATGAAAAGATATAGATTTTCAAATAATAAAATAAATGTAAACTAAATTCTATTAAATGCATATGAATTATAACTAAGAAAAGGCTGGTTATTTACCATTGATTTGGGAATAAAATAGAGACCGGCAATCTTGATATCTTTCATGTCCAGATATATCCCAAAGTTCAACAAAAAATTCTCTTTCAAGGTCACCTTTTGAACTATTAGACGAGCTACCAGAAGATCCATAGGTGATATGCTGCATAAAAGAAAGAGGAATACATAATGATTATTTCCTCTGCAGTCTTTGCTACTAACATTTTGAAGAAATGATTATATCTAACCTTAACATCAACAGTACAACCAATTGTTTGAACAGGGCGAACAATGGAAGAACCTTTTAGAATCAGATGAACAAGAGAAGTTTTCCCCACACCTATCAGAACAATGAAATATCAATGTCCAGTTCGGGGATAAGAACATACCAAATGAATGTTATTTAAAAAATAATAATAAAATAAAATAAAATTAGACTAGTTTAAGTAAAACGTGCCTTAATACACAGAGGAAAACAAGAAGATCTACTTCTCTAAGAGTTTGCAAGCAGTGAGGGGTTCTTTCAAAAAGATCATCTGCAACTTTAGATTCACATCTCTGAATTCCCAGAAGACGCATTAAACAGTAATTCACTGCACTTTGCAGTATTAGACAATGGCCAACAACATAAAATTGTGCACTCCAAGCGAGAACCACTCAACCACGGAAAAAAAATAATGCATTTTTTCAAATTGACAGTTCTTTAACAATAAGACACAATTAGAAAGCAAGTAGGACTAGTGACTATTTAAATAACTTTAACTCTTCTCTCCCAGTCCTATCACTCATTGCAACAATAGACTATACCACTTAAATAATAATGGTGGAAGTACATCTTATCTCTCCTTGCTAAAAGCTGCTGAATGTAACGGTGTGGACAGATGGGAAAACCATTCAAAACTGATTGCAATCGAAATTACTGGATACCAGATTCACTAAAAATCATTTAGAGCTTGTTTGATTCTCATTATTTACTCAAATTATAATATTATCTACCACTGATTTGACATTTGATTTGACAACTGCTGAATTACAACCACATATTTCACACCTTTTTATATTTCCAATACACATTCTACCTCTCTCCTCGTTATAATTTCCCACATTTGGACAAATAATAAGAATTAAACAAGCTCTTAGTTTCTGTCCTAAAGGATCTGAGGTTCTGATTGATACCAGTCTTTCTATCAGGCATTAGGTACCAAACCAACTAACAAAATTACTGCCCATGTTAGTAAACTATTTCTCTTTAAAAATTGAATTTGGTCAAACAAATCACATCCATATATGACATTGACCCAACATGTACCACACAAATCTTCGCCACTCATTCTCAAAAAATCTATTTCTAATTCAAAATAGAAATAATATCTGGTTTGCTGATAGGGGCCAAATATTTACAAACTGTTCTGCACATGCATGGAGTGAGAGCATCCCTTATCTTGACACCCATCTATCCACCACATTATTTTGTGATACAAGATCATAAGCTTGGAGAACCGTTCTTCATCCACACTTCAAAATTTTCAAGTCAACTCTTCCACAATCTCCAATATAGTGCGACAAGGTTTGCATGTGTTTTTATATTGAGATAGCAAAAATCCCTATAATAGGATTTCTCAAGTTGTGCTATGGTGGGCTCATCAAGGTTCTTCCCTAACTCTAGATTTTTTCTTCATCTACAAACAAACCTAAGAGATTGGAGTCACTTAGTATATGTGATATGAGATTGTGATTTAATTGATAAACTACATGAACCTCTTGAAATGGAACTAAGACGAAATTAACAACTTGGTTGTGGACCTTTTCTTTTTCTTTTTTTTTTTTTTTTTGGGTGGGGGGCGGGTTCCTACAGGCTACTTCCGCTAGTCGGACTTTAGGCAAACAAAACAAGATGGATTTTAGACCAAAGAGTAACATTGCCGAAGCGACTGAAAATGTCTTGTTTTATTGGTTCCTTCTGTGAATATAAAGGTCAAATAAACAGAATTGCAAACAAGTATTGATCTCAGAGAACCCTAAACTTGTTTAGATATTAGGTTGTCTGTCCCCAGTTTTATTGATAGAAAGGTATTCATGTTTTTCTTGTTTCCTCACAAGATCTATATCATTAAGTATTGGCTACTAGCTTCAGCCAGGTTTTCAGGAAACGACCACCAAATAAAGCCTCCATTAAACAAGAAAACAAGGATATTTATTCAAAATTGACAAGCATGCAACTTGTTAGTGACTTAGGCCCCCATATGAAATAAGTGGTTGCTTGATCCTAGAATGCATTATCCCAAAATTTCAGGAAGTCAAAGAATCCACACTATCCAACCATAAAGGGAAACAGATCAGAGCAACAATAGTCTATCATACCCATAGAATCTTTATGAACAAAACAAAAGAAGAAGAAGAACGGGGAACACAGAAATTGGAAAAACGTACATATACCACACTTAGAAATTAATGAATACCAAACTCCTACAAGAGGAAACTAAAAACCTTAGAATATGTACCTGAGTCACCAACAACAAGTACTCTGACCTGCCCACAAGGAGGTCCGCCATTTTGCTCTTTTTTTTCCCTTTCCGTCCTCCTCCAAAACATATTATTCTACTCGAAAAGCCTATCAACGAAGAAATTTTACAAAAGCCCTATAATTATTCCTCTCAGTTTCAAGGCAATTACAATCAAGAAACAGACTAATCTCCGCCAAAAGCTGCACTTTCTCAAAATTGATCTTTCAGATTCCGACGGAAAACCCAAATCATATCAAACCAGGAGGAGGTTCAATTCAAAAATCTGGTTCAGTTACAGCCAGGTAGATCTTTCAACAATTTCAACAGGATAGCCTTAAATCTGTATATGTCTATTCTTAACTGGTGTTAGGTGCTAACAAAAAATTAATTGCAATGCTCAATATTGTGAAAAAATGGTACTGGGGTTATAGAAAAACGGTTCTTTGTTCCTGAAATCAGTGTATGAAATCAAATAAGATCTGAAGTAAATAGTACTTGACTTGCTACTAAAGGGGGCGTATTTAGATACATAAATCACACATCCCAAAGAAGTGATATGAAAAGGGACATGAATGGCACCATAAGCAATCAATAAATCTTGCGAAGCAGAAAAATCATTTTGATCGATTTAAAGCGAGGGCAAATGAGCTATAGCCAATAGAGATTTTATTTTTACATTTTTCCTGGTAGTTGCGAGGGGGAGTGTAGTTTACGGGACTTCTATAAAACTTCTATAATAGTTGGGGGATCCAGTCGTTACAATTCAGTTGTATCTGATTTTTGATGACATGAAGCATAATAAATGCTTAAAGTTCCACATGATAATCTTTAATGAATATTTTTAATTGTTTCAGGGTAGGATTATGTTATTCTCTTGTTTATGAGAAGTAATTTTTACTAATATGAAAAGTTATTGCGTTTATACGATTCATCGTTGAAAAATATTAGTGCAATCAATGAGTAAATTTACCAGATGGTCTTCTATGAACTCTAAAATTTCATTCTTACAACAGGCACTATACACCAAACTTGTAATTTTTGAAAAATATTGGTCTTAATATTACATTTAAAAATGTTTCATAAACTTAGTATTAGTTTGTGATAAAGATAATATGATAGGATAGAGACAAGGTGTCCTATAACACACTTTGCCCTGCAAGAAAAATCTCACACCCATTTCCCATGGGAAACAGGGCGAGGTTTTGCAAAGCAAGGCAGGGCAAAAGAACTTCCAATGAACAAATTGAATTTAGATTTCTCACAAAGAAAGCCCATGTTAATTGATGAATACTAAGAGCACCATAAACCCAGTATTTCTAATTAATGGAAACACATGTATGTTCAAGGACTATTAATTTAAAAATAAATTGAATCCCCTAAATTCACATGTTTGTGTTTAATTTTGCCGTTGAGAATGAAATAGTTATCCATGCTGTGAAGTACATATATACCAGATATTTGCTCGGGCAAGAGGTCCAAATTTCATCCCTAACTTGTGAGGACTTGATCACTTAACCATTTCACTTCTTTCTTTAAAAATTGGTCTATGACAACTTTGACCTATAATATCTCATATTAATTCTCCCAATTCGGCCCTAATTATAGAAATACACGCACTAACATTAACATTGAATCCAATCATAAACATTTTCCTGATGACTTTTATCTGGTTATTAGCATATCCGATTAATTAAAATTTAAAGATTTCTTCAAAGGTAAAAGGGGAAATAAATTTCTTTGAAATTGATCCAACTGTTCAATTTCTATATCCATACTTAATGCAAATTAGATTAGTGTGTGTATATCAAATGTATTTCAACTTAAATTATTAAAAAGACTCATATATTTACTTGTATAAAAAAAATTATTAGAAATAAATATAAGAGGAAGAAAAAAAGGACACACCGGTATAATATATACACAAAAGAAGTATGCACACAAACATATAATGGCAATATATCGTACATTATCAGATACACAAAAGTACTGCACATATACACATAAGATCATAGTAAATTGCACATCTCAAGGATCATACACGCGCGCTATAAGGTCCGGGAACAACAATAACTGTCTCGAGTCTTGGCCCATGGCTGCATATCTATCTATACATAATAAGTGATCATCACCCCCCCACCTCCACCAAAAAAAAAAAAAAGAAGAAGAAGAAAAGGAAAAAGAGTGATCGTACAAGAGATCAAGAGAGAAATGATCATGAACTTAATGAAGAGAAGAAGAAGCAAGCTGTAAAGTCCATGGAATCTGCAGGTTATTAAAAGAATTGTCTGAAGGGTGATTATGCATTCCCTGGTAGGTTGTTATCACATAATCATGGTCCTTTCTATCCCTTTCCACCGTTTTCTTCACACAGCATCCTTCACTTGTACATTTGAAGTAATTCCTGCCCAATTTCATCACAAAATATAATTCTTTTACATAGTACCAACGATAATCGGCATTTAATGAAAGTAAAAAAACATATAGATTCTGTCATCAACTACAACACATGGACCAAGAGAAAATCAAAACCCCTTCATTAATATGTTAGTTTCCAAGGCACAGATTCTGGGAAGTCACTTTATACAGAATTCTGGAATTATTCAGAAATATTTACCAACCAAATAAAATGCCATTCGAAAGCTCTTGAAGTTAGATTAAAGGAATTTTACAGATCTCAATTTGGACTTTTCTACGAGAAGATATTAGCATTTTAGTCCACACTGCCAGTCTAGCTACCTTCCTACCCGAGAATTGGACTAGTTTCATCTTTCAGAGAATTTGACCATTGAATACATGAATTTATCTCTTAAAATTTATCTCTTTTCATTTATTTAGTTGCTTTGGTAATTACCTATACTTAGAGGGTTGTTCCAAGTCTCTACTATAAAAGACACTCGATGTAACCCATGAATCATTGAAGTTTGAGGTTAAATTTAAGTTCATTTGACAAGTTTTAAACTTTCTCTTGTTAACTCTCTATCTCTTTGGTAGATTCCAAGAGTGGTGAGTTATCTTTGGCCATGTATCCCTTGCCGAATCGTTTGGGTGGTGATATTTGGTGGTGAGTTGCTCTATATATTTCTTTACACTGGTCTTCTCCGTTCTCCCAATCTGGCATCACTATACTCCACACTTACTGATCGGTTGATCCAACTCTATGATTTGAAAAAACTAGAAATTGTAGTATATGATATGTTCAAAAATCAAAGGACACTTGAAAATTTTAGTTTTCTTCCTTCATTAATTTCTTTGAAAGATGAGTAATTTTAATTTGAAGGGAGATGGAAATTTTTTTCTTGTTAAATCAAATACTAATTAAATCACTGATAATAATATATTAATTAAACTATACAGTAAAATCTTCAGATAGGGAAGAAGATGTGTATCTCGATCAATATTATCAACAAGTACCTCGGATTCGGGCTGTTCTTGACCATCTTTTTTCCATATTTTCTCCATTTAAACCCATCATCCATGATTTCGAGCTTTGATTTTGTTCTAAATGCGAACCTATTCTGTTCTTCTTCTGTCTTGTGTTCCTCCATCTCGTTTCTTCTACACAAAAGGGTACATGATCGATCAATAAATTATAAATCACACTGTACAATATAAGCTCAAAAATTAAAAGCGAATGATTGGTACGTAGATAAAGAAAGTACAGATGAACTTGCATGTTGGAAGATCCATTGAAGTTGCTTTCGACATTAGAGGCCATATACAGCAAGGAGATTTCATCCTCGAAGCCACCATTGATTGCGAGATAATTCGAGAATTCAAGATCCGGCAACTGATTGATCTGATAATCATCAGTAGTGTAGGTGATGAACTGATCAAGTTTAGGGTTAGGGTTTTGATATTGAGGAGCAATACTGTTGATTGCAGAGTTGAAAGCAGACATTTTGATATTAATGTGGAAACTGGAAAAGCGCTAATTGTGGAAAAATGAGGTCTCATGGCGTGCATGACCTTTCTTAAATACTTTTCCAATTTTGTTTTCTAGCTTGAAGCTTCACGTAGCCTTTCCTTGCGCGGTTCAATGAAAGTGCTTCATAGACTTGGTGGCTAAATATAATTGTGAACGAGTGAAAATGAAAATAGATTAATAATAATATTGGGTTCCATAGAAGAGTTAGTGGAAAGACTAATTTTTTCTAAGGATCAATCAATCAATTATAAATCAATCAGTTTATAATAAATTTTAAATTTTAAATTTTAAATTTTTGAAACATGTGGCTTAATTTGATTGGTTAAGCTTTGTTGAAAAGTGAACAGTTGTTATTTGATGTGATAGTTATGTGAGATGTCAATTGTAAAATTCGACAAGTATCCTAAAAATTTAAAATTTTAAATATATTATAAACTCATTGATTTATAATTGATTCCAAACAGACTTTTAATTTTTTTTAGAGGGTATTTTAAAAGGATTTTTCCAAAAACAGTAGGTGTCTGGGAAGAAGCTGGCGACCGCACCACCTCCCTTGTTAGCTAGCAATATTTGTCTTAAGTGATATGTCTACCCCATAAATGCACACGGCTCATATTGGTGACGTGGTTCGAAGCGAGAACAGTTCAAAAACAGTGGCAATGAAATTATCATGTCATTTCATATTTTGAGGTACTCTTACTTTATTCATGGCTTGGAGTGAGAAAGGAGGGTACACATAGAAATTTGTTAAAGAGATAGATAAGACTCTTATTAAGGAGATAGATGACTTATGTGACAGAAATATAAGAAACGCGGCCCCTTGTTGGTAGGTTCGCTTTTGTTAGATTTCCGCTACGTAAGTCATAAGACTCCTTAATAGGAGATAGATAAGGCTTTGTAGCCGGATTGGATACACATATGCATAAGCAACAAAGGAAGAACTAGAAAGCAATTTCAGTAATGCTATCTAGCATTATTTGTGTTCAACACCATATATCAACACCGCGTTAAATAATAGGTTGAAGTAAGTGAATTATTTATTCATATATTTAATTTCACTTATATCATTTAATGATCATCTTAATTATAAAACTAATCTAATTCTAAATGTTTGGCGGCATAAGGCTTATGTGACGTGCTAGATTCATCTGGGATGCCACATCAAATCTTGTGATGTGACGTGGTATAATATTACCTCCAGACACTCGACATTAAATCATTACTATAATTATGCCACTTAAATTGGTGCTGTATAAACTTATTCTTTTAAATTTATGATAAATAAATAACATTATTCTTTATATTATGACGATCATGACCAAGGAAGCTATAGTTCTTTTAGTCTTGGTGACCAAAAAAAAGTTCAATTAAGAGAACCTTCAGGAATGTCTCTTTCTTTTTCTGGATTTGAACAAATGTCTATTTTTGAAAAAATAAGCATCAGTGATTTTCAAATAATAATAATAATAAAAATAAAAAATAAACAGGCCTCAGTGATGATACAACGCCGGCTTGCACTTAAACCTGGTATGCAAGTAATAGATCATCTAATCATGTTACGGAATTAATTTTAACTCTCATGGCCTGTTGAAATTGATTTTATTGATTAATTAATTAATGACACTAATGCATGACACTTGCGCTGTGCTATATAACATCACGATTAATTTTGAAAAGTAAAATTTATTTTTATATATTACGGATCATCCATCCAACAAAGATGGATGACTTATCATATTAAATAGTCTTTAATTTCTTTTATTTATATATATATATATATGTTATCTTGTTATTACTCTACTCTTTCTGCTTTCAATAATTTACGTATTGGAAAGTATTTTTCAAATAATTAATGAGATATAATAGTGTGTACATGTATATATGAAAAAATACATGTACAATTTAATGTTTTGACTATATTAATTATCGTTGTTTACTAAATTAATTATTACTTCTTAATTTTTGTGAAAATAACTACTAAATTATCTTGATGGGATGAATAGAAGAAAAAAAAATGGATTTAATCAAAAGAAATGAAAAGACACCCTTATCATGAGCAACAGAGGCAGAAGTGATGCAAGAAAGTGCAAAGAAATGTCTATGGCTGCTAGCCAATTGATAAGTCCACGACCTAACCGAGAAATTTCTCTAATTTGGCCATGCTCCTCAAGAAAGGAAGTTTCCCAAATACCACCCCTTTAAAACTTTTAAGTTGCAACATATTTTGAGACATTAATTACATTGAAAAAGACAGGCAATAAATTGATTCTTTGTCTAAAATATATGTTTACTATTCTTAATAGTAACTAATTAATCCACCCGTGCGTTCACAGGTAAAAAATGGTAAAAATATATCTATTTGATAATTGCATAACAAATAAATATTTGTACCTTTGTAAAAAAAATTTGAAAATATACAATAATTGAATAATATGACCAATGATCAAATATTTAAAGAAGAAAATTTAATCAAATCAACCCATAGTTAAACATATATAGGTTAAGCATTTAGCTTTCTACGATCAAATATATACATACTACCACAAACGCTCAAAGCTTTATAGTTTTTCTAGCACTGTACAATCACTATTAATTAATAAGCCTTAAAATACAGCCGTCATCTTCCTTATCAAGAGCCAATAATTATTCATCAAGAGCCTATTAAATAATATCTCTCTACCTGAATCAAATTTATCAATCAAAAATATAAATATCTAGATATTATAATTTACAAACAAAAAAGATTGTATCAAAATTCATCGACTGTACAGAGAAACTACGAGCGCTCATTAATTAATATGTAAATTATATAAGTATATGAGCACCCATCTATATCAAACCCTAATTCAAAAATTAAAAGAATCTGTTTAAGCGATTGGAGGGAAAGAGAGGAAAGATGCGATATTAGCTTTCTATTAGATACCTGTGGCAAAATGAAAGTTGTGGTTGAAGCAAAGTATGGGCCAACATAGAAGAAGAAGAAGATTATAATGCAATTTATCATAATCAAAGACATACCATAGGAAAAGAGACTGAGAAAGAAAAGTTGCATACATATATGGAATAAAAAATTTTAATAAAAAAGCTTGTCATAAATTAAAACATTTACTGCAGAAAAAACTCACCGCGAGAGTGACTGCAGAGAAAATGAACGAGTCCCTTTGTATATTAATAGATACGTCCAATCTCTTCCTACGCTGATTTTATGTAAGAAAATACTATATTGGGTTAATTTCATATATCATCTCTAACCTTTGAGGTTAGTATCAGTTGACTCTATAATTTTTCATTAATTAACACATATAGTCTTTTTTCACGGTTTCCGTCAATTTCATCATTAATTTCTCAACTAAATTACCATTATGTCTCTTATTATTTTAAATTAAGAAACAAAAAGTTTAAAAATATAAAAAGATAATATAAATATTTAGGAAAAAAATAAACAAAAAAATAATGGGTGTGTTGCCATTTCCTTCATCTAAATGGTTGCTGAAAATGGCAGAACAGCAGCACAAGGGGGACTTGACTGTTGGACATGACAGCATTTTCATAGCCTAAAAAAAGTGCTGCCAGAAATGGCACCCCCTAACCTTTTTTCACCCTTTTTAAAAATTTTATATTATTTTTAGGTTAATTACCCTTAATGTCCTCAATCTTTCAAGTAACTATAAATTATGTTTCTAACCTTTAATTTTTGTTCTGTACGTCATCAAATTTTAATGAAATCTCAATTTTCGTCCCTCTTAACGGAAAACGTGAAATTCGACTATCAATAGCCAGGGCATTTTTAATAAAATATAAAAAATAAATATTTTAACATATTTTAATTTAAAAAGATAAAAACATTAAAAAAAAGAAGAGTAAAATGGGGGGAGGGGGACTCCCTCCTACTAAGAGTCCGGCAGCTGTCGGAAATGATAGCATTTTGGGAGGGTCCACCTCTCCCATTTCTCCCTTTTTTTCAAATTAAAATATATTAAAATATTTATATTTTATATTGTACCAAAAATGTCCCTATCATTAACGACCAAATTTCACGTTTTCCGCAAAGTGGGATGAAAATTGAGATTTCATTAAAGGTTGAGGATGTACAGAAGAAAAATTAAATATTAGAAACGCGATCTATAATCACTTGAAAGGTTATGGACGTTAGATGTAATTAACCCATTATTTTTTTTTTTTATATTTGGGTAATTTACACCTAACGTTCACAACTTTTCAACAAATTAGAGATTACTCCCTCAATCTTCCATTATACTTGTGTGGATCCCCAACTTCTCCCAAAATTCCTAGCCACGTCCCTATGGACGGAAAGCACACACACAAGAAGAATTAAAAGTTGAGGACATAATCTTTAATTTGTTGAAAGGTTGGGGTGTTAGGTATAAATTACCCTTTATATTTTTAAACTTCTTGTTTGATAATGGGCATAATGGTAATTTGGTTGAGGAGTTAAAAAGGAAATTGACGGAAATCATAAAAAAAATTAATGAATGGTTGAGAACCCAGCGAGTTGAAAAAAAAATTTAGGGACCTAGCCGATACTAACCACAAAAGTTGTGGACGAAATGTGAAATTAACCCTATCATGTTAGTACCTTAAAAGTCCAAGGGGCGTGTTTTGGTTTTCTTTTCATTCAATTTGAGTTCACAAATTATAACGGTGGAGTGGTTAATCTAAGATAGTGGTTCTAAGTTTGATTCTCCTATATGAAATACTTCTATATTTTATTTGTAATGTATATTCTCCTCTATGGGGGTTGTATTGTTTATTTACTTTATGTTATATTTTAATCAGACATATATCTATACACATTTATACTGTTACAATATAAAATTACAATAATTATACTTTAAAAAAAGTAAGGTGGTGTAGTTAATTATATATGAGCCTCGTTAGTCTTGTAGAATTTAGCACTTTTGTGGGTCCCCACAGGTCGAATCCCACACAATGTGATCATATATAATAATTGGTCAATTAAAGGAAGGGTGAAGGGTAGATATTTATCCCACAAAGCAACATTAATCAAACTCCCTAAAAATTTAGGTGCGACAACGTATCATCATTCACATGGTATGTTGGTTTAGTGAGGTGTTACATCCTTGCAGACGCAAAACTGAGTGGAAGCTTTCATCCAATTGATGGGGTAGAAGAATTTCAGATCACAGTAAAATTAGAAGGGTAAAATAAATCATTACTTTACCATAGTGTGGTGGTTATTATTCTACATCTCACCAAAGCAAAACTGAGAGAGAAAATGACAACTGAAATCGGGAGTCAATCTTAACGTGTTCAACCATATACAAGATGATGATAAAGTTCAACATTAATTAGTTTTTGCATTATATTAATTAATATTAATAATAATTAGTAAGAAGAATAATGTTAAGGCTTAAGATAGGCTTTTTCTATACCTTTCTTACTTTACCAAGTGTCCAAGTCTTGATGGTCGTCACAACAAATTAATTACTATATTTTTTTTAAATATATAAACAAAAAATAGTCATTGCCGTTTAATTCGCGTGGCTTGATATTTTCTTTAATTCAATGTGACTTCCAACTTCGAAGTTATTTGTCTGTCAAAAAGTCTTGCCGTCCTTTTGGGCTCAACTGCCATAGAATAATGAGCAAATTTAGCATTCACGTTGCTGTTATTAAATTTAATTATTACATTTTAAATTATTATTAAATATTACACATATAAGTTACATTTAACAACTATCTAGTGTCATATTAGATATCTTAAATAAAATCACTAAAATATACACAAGTCTAAGTGGACCCTATTATTTTCAAAAATTATTAGTCAAACTTTAGTAAATAAATAAAAAATTTCAAAAATATTAAATTTTAACAAAATGTTGAAATCTATATCTATATCTACGCCGGTCCGACTACGGAGAGGGGGCCTCTCCCTTACGTAGAGGCTCCCTACCACATGGCCTCCTGTTATTAGGGGATCCTAATAACAGGGGGCCATGTGTGCATTAGGGAGATGTCATCTATCTTTAAAATTTCTTATATTTACGATATACTAAATGGGGAAGAAAATGGTATCTTTTTCCCTTATAAGGCCAGATTCTTCAATTTAAATATTTTAGGGCATGTTCTCTTTACTATTTTGAAACCATTCTTAGTTTTCAGTTTTTTAAAATACTGAAAATGATTTACTTTCATATTTTCAAAATGAATTTTGAAAAACAAGAAAATTTTTAACAAAAAAAATAGAAAATAATAAAAAGTCGTTTTGAGAATTTTTAAACAAAACTGGTACTTAATTAAAAATAAGGAAAACACTTTGTTTCAGAAATTTCAATTTCACTCTCATCTAATTTTACAACCCTTCGTCCCTTCGTTTTCTAATTTCTCTCTCCTTTAATTGTATTCATATGTCCTATTCTTCTGAAGTTAGCTTATTTATTATTATTTTTTTTGTATTTCCCTTTTTCCTCATAACAAACTATCGCAAACTTTCATATTTTAATCTTAGTAATGATACATTATGACGAAATATTTTTTTCGACAAGAAAATAATTTTTTTCAACAAAAGAACAAAATAATTTTATTTATTTAACAAACAAATAAATTCTCAAAATGTCAAAAAGAACACGCTTTCTATTTTTAGGTTTCTTAAAATAGTTTTCGAAAATGACAAGGTAAATGCATTTTCAGACATCTAAAAACGAGTATTCAAAATAGAAAATTGAAAATGAATTGAAAATTAAAAAATAGAAAACTAAATCACGAAAAGAACGCAGCATTATTTTTTCATTTTTTAACTGAAAAATGAAGATCGGAAGAGCGTTTACATATGGCAAAAACCATCCATTATCTATAAAAAAACTACCCACTTGTTTACTCTGTTCACTATTATGTTGAATAACTACTCATTTTTATTGAACTCAACTACATTAGTTCACACCATTTTTTAGCAAAATTTTCTACGGAAATAGATAGGGCTCTGAATTTGGAGCCAGATTACCAATCACGTGATGTCAACTCACATGTATCAGGTAAGTTGACTTCACGTGATTGGTAGTCTGACTCTAAATTTGGAGCCCTATCTGCTTCAATCGTCGGACTCATTTTTTGGCCATTCAGTTTCCACCTCAAATTTTATCTATTGCCATTTTTATCGAATCCTCTTTTTAGTAACCATTGTCGTCTTTTTTTTTTTTTAACTTTGAATATATATTTTTAAATGTATCTATTGCCATTTTTATCGAATCCACTTTTTAGTAACTATTGTCGTCTATATATATATATATATATATTTTTTTTTTTTACACTTTTAATATATATATATATATATATTTAAATGGCACGAAGCCAGTCCCTTTTTTTCCTATCAGAATAGGTGTGGTTAAATTGTTTTAATTCATATAATAATATTATGTTGGTTATAATTAATTTTGCTCAATCTAGCATATTAGGTTAAGCTTAATGCGGCAAATTGAGGTAATAGATGTTCATAATTTCAGCTTAATAATATATCACTACTTTAATGCTTCTATTAAGCTAAAATGGATGTAAACGGTAGATTGTTTCATTTTCAGCTTAATGGAATTTCTAGTCCTCATCAATATATAGAAATGGGACTGTTAAAATATTTTTTTCCACCTAAACAAGATTCCGAAAGCCCCTTTTTATTATTTTTTTCAAGTATAACCATCTACTAATTTTATTATTATCCTTTTTTATTTATCCCTTTTTTCTTTTTTCCTACTACATAACTGCCAAGTAATTTTATTATTATCTTTTTCCTTTTTTTTTTTTTTTAAAAACTATCTATCCACCCACTAACTATTTTTATTATCTTTTTTTATTTTTCCATTTTTCTTTTTTCCCCCTTACTAAGTAAGCATTCAGCAATTTCATTATCTTTTTTTTTTTTTTTGTTAAAGTTCTATTTTTGATTCATTAACATGATTTTGCCACACACTTACTAAAACCGGTTAGCAAATTGGCCATTTTTTGTCAATTGCAACGCGTTGTTTTTTAAAATCAGGCCTAGAAACGCAATGAACGGGTTGATGGCCTGAGCGTGTCATATGATTGGACCCAGATTGCAATGGCTCGATTGAAGACTTGGACAACTTATCGGTTTTGGTTGGGAAACTAGGCCAGTGTCCTAACCCACTGGGTTGCAATTTTGGCAAAGTTCTTTTGAAAATTCAAGCCGCACAAAGTTTAAACCCATGACCTGCTTCTAAGTTCTAACATGCCTCATAGTATTATAATGTAATTTTTTTTTTGAACAACAGATTTGTGTTCTATATGTTTTGAAATATATTACATATTATTTATTGTATTTCTATTGTTTATTTTCTTACAATTTTTTTTAATTTAAATTTATAAGGTAACAATAACTCACCGGTTAAAACAAGTACGATCCTGCAGTTAAATTGGTGATTCAATAACTCACGTTGTGTTCTTTCACTAAAATTTGGTGAAAACTAGTTGTTATTAAAGTTAATAACTTATAATTTTTTTTTTAACTTCTTTAGCACCATAATGTAGGTACCTTTTTGAATTGTTAACTAACAATTTCACTAACAATCTATTTTAACATTACTAATGTGGATACCTCAGAGTAAACGTCTTCTTATGTTTAGGGTAATTATATAATGAAATAATGATAAATCTCTTTATTAGTTCATTCCTTAGTTTACTACTTGACAGAAATTAAAATATTTCATTTCACAAAGAGAAATTGGAGGGCAAAAGTGTCAATTGAAATATCTAAGTTTGAAATTTAAATTTTTGGATAGTAAAACTGTCAAATGTTAAACTAATTGGGAGATATATCATTACTATCCATACTAATTACCACCATATTACTTAACAAATTTCGAGGTCGAAATTTATTTAAGGGGGGTAGATTGTAACATCCCGAAAATTTCTACAAATTAAGGTAAGCAACGAAGTTGTTGTTTTGAAAGAATTACTTGAATATCATTAAAAGATTGCTTGAAGATTAAAAATTGTTATTGAATTGACGCTAAAGAAAGATCTTGGTTGATAATTGACATAAACTAAAGTGTAATGACTTAATTGACATGAATTGAAGAGTGCGAACTTGATTGAAAGATAATGCAAGGGGAAGGACTTCTTGGGCAATTTCCTGACAAGTGTGCGGCGCCACACCGCGCCACTTGTCAGGAGTAGATTTGCGCCACTTGTCAAGATGTGGTTGGCGCCACTTGTCACGATATAGTTGGCGGAACTCAAAAGTTATTAAAATTAGCTAAATCCTAACTATTATATAAAGGAAGCTAAGGATTTCATTTTCTTTCAAACCCATTTCCTTTTCTCTCTCGAACTCCAAAATTCGTCCAACTTGGCCTAAGGAAAGAGAAAACCGATAAAAACCCGCCAAAATATCTATTTATCCTTTGAAAAGAGTCCTTTACCATATATGGAAGGATTATAGCTTGAAAGATAGCTTTAATTGAGGAATATCAAGGCTCTACGGATACTTTTTCACGTGGATTATTCGAAGAATATTTGAGGTGGGTAATCTAATACTTTGATTCCTTTTCAACATGCATAAAGTTTTGATAAGATAAGTGTGTATTTGATTGATGGTTTTGATGAG
>CAVNYN010195921.1:10489-41214 GCA_963692815.1 Nyctanthes arbor-tristis
TTTTTGGGGTGGGGGTGGGGGGGGGAATCCAGGATTCTTTTTTTTTTTTTATACTTTTGGGGGCAATTGGTAGTGTTATAGTGGCCAATAACGCTAAGTTAGTTGACAAGTGGTTGTTCATATACAAAGTTATAAGCTTGTTCTTTGGAGCTTTATATAAAGCAAAAATTTATCAAATCAATACCAACCACGTATTCTCCACACAAAATAAAAAAATTTCACACATTCCAATAATCTTTCTTTACATTCTCCTATAAATCTAAACCACCAAACCAAAAAGCTCCCAAGAACAAGCTCATATATTTTTAATTTTAAAAAACAAAAATAAGACAACCATTTCTTATTTCACCCAAACAATCACAAAGTATAAACATTAATCGTACATTGAAATAAAATAAAATTGGGAAAATAAATAAATATCACATTGCATAACTTATTTTAAGGGGGAAAAATATTGTCAAAAAGTATATATATATATATATATATACAAAATCAATTTGTGTAGTGGACTATAGATAAAAATAGAATCCTTTTTAAAAAATAAATAAAAATATAGAATTACATAGAACATTTTTAAAATGAAAAACAAAATAAGAACAAAAAGAAAAGGCTATTTGCAAAATATTATCAAAAGAGATATATAAGACATGAGAGTTTTGACAAGACATTAGAGTTGGTCAAAAAGAAATATAAAGAACTTGGGAATGGAACCCACGACCGCTTAAAATAAAAATTAAACTCTTACCACTACACCAGATACACTTTTTTGATATAATGTTCAACTGAATTTTTATATTTTATTATAGGGAGAAGTTTATAAAATTTAAAATTCTCTTAACACAGAAGAACAATTTAGGGTTAGTGTGCCCAGCCCCCCCGGCGGGAGGTTTGGGGTGGGGGGGGGTAAGTCCACAAACTTTTAAAAGACAAGCCCAGAATTTTAATAAAAAGCACCAAAACTTGTTGGAAAAACCAACAGTTTTAAGCCAGTACCTTCCCAAGAGCAATACGTGTATACAATCTTTGCCGTTGATATCTATTTTGTAGAATCATTGCAACTCCTTGCATAATTGCCCATTTCAGGAACAGCTCTACACCTCTCTGCAATCAGCAATATGATTTTCAATTATCTAACAAAAAATGGGGAGTACACAAAACAGGAAGATGCTAAGCATGGCAGACAGAAGTAGAAACTTTTGGGCTGTCAGTTTGGTGGGCATGCTGTGCAGAGACACGGTAATGCATAAACACCTGTTTCTGGGCACAGTCAGGTCCCCTCTCTATCTCCCAGGTAAGACTTATAAGGGCCATAGCCATAGCACAGTAATGATGTTTAATCCACCTGTAGAAGTGAAAATTATGATGCCTTCATATAATCCATAGTTTGCGCATGTGTTAAGAGGTGCAGAGGTGATATTTCACTAAGCCAAAAAAAAAAAAAAACACACACACACACACACCCACACCCATATTCTTCTCCCAGCTTTCAATCAGAAGCAATCCCTAAAACCATTTTATACATAAGCGTCTAACCAAGAAGTGATCAAGAAAAACAAGCTAGTAAATTTTAGCCAACAGAACCAGATTTTTCAGGTTCAAATTGCAAGAAAATTTCTAGCCCCCAAACCATAACCAAAACAAAGAGATCATATATTCCTCTGAACTTGATAAAATGGCATTGTTGATTTGCAACTGTAAACTTCTTGGCTCTCGTCTACAGGAAGTACACCACCCACACTATAATGCTTCTCTTACTATCTCAACAACACAATCTTTCAACAGTTCTCTATGAAAGAGAGACTATAAAACGACTCCAAGTCAGCAACACGCGACTCACCCATCTCACATTCAAGAAGTCAATCATCCTTCTTTCAATTAATCTTTAAACATGGTGCTACTTTCGACAAGAGTGGGAAAGTCCCAAATAAACCAATGGAAATTTAGAAGCACCCATATGCCCCAGCCCTCGACCTTTCTCCTTTATAGAAATAATATGCCAGCTCTTGTTTAGGACGGATTATGATCTAGGCCCCTGTTATTTTTTCTTTCTGTTCTGATATAGTAATCGGTCAAACCATTTTTATTCACACACATATATGGTGATACCAACAAGCACCACACACTTCTCCAAAAATAGAAAGCTAAGGCATTGCAGGGCATTGATTCTAGAAGAGTCAATATTTTTTCCATTCATTCTTAACCATATTGTCTTGAAAAAAAATCATCTTTTACATTTGTTTATAACTTTCTGTACTTTGTGCTCGTTTGATTCTCATTACTGTTTTCACATTATAATTCTACCTACCACCGATTTCACAACTACCAAATTACAACCATACATTTCAAACACTCATTAAATATCCACCACTCATTTCACCTCATTATAATTTTCTCCTTATAATTCAATGCCATAATGAGAATCAACGTTCTCTGTATCACTTTTACCAAATCAATTCCTAGATAAATGAAAACCATTCAGAGTCTAAATTATAATCGAAATCAATTTTAACCACATGGCTTGTAAAATTCACAACTATATATCCCCAAATTTTGTGGATTCTAATAAATCATTTCTATCAAATTATTTCCATCCCAAACAAGTACTAAGAGTAAAGAAGGAAGCTTATATTTTCTGTATAAAATCCAGTGGCACTTGCCACAAGAACACGAATTGCATTGAGTGTCCAGACCATCAGCAAGAAGACTAGTTCCATTTGTACAGAACAGTACTCAGTCAGATAAACCTAATCATAACACTCTTCATTAAACACCATCCACAAAGCAATGAGATCCGAAAGATTAGACTTCTAATTCTTCAAAGGAAACCAAGAATCATGCATAATATCCACAAAGTATAATTAGAGAAATAATAGATAGTTTCACTACGGTCAAAAACGATGCAGAAGCCAAAATCCAGAAGTGAAGGAGTGGGCGTAGAGAGAGGGGAATCATCTGATTCAATTACCACGGACGTATGTCACTTCCATTAACTCTCAGAATATTTTCTCGCAATGCCAAACCCGTGTAGAGATATAGCAACCATGCCTGCAAGAAAGAAATTAATGAGGAAAGAGAGATCCTAATAACACTACCATAGAAAATGGAGGATTGCCGACAAAATATAAAGGGGAAAAAAATGAAATTGTCACAGTTTGTACCTGATAAAGTTGTACTGGCAATGCTGGCAGACATCCATCCCAAATCCATGACCGCAATGTCAGCAGCAACAATGGGAAGAAAAGGAACAAATATGCTGTTCTATCCTGCCTCGAGAGATTTTAGACATGATCAATAACTAGCAAACATTTATCTTGTATAAAAATGCTTTGAAAATTTAAGAGAAGCATGAGACCCAACAAAAATTTCACATTGCTTTTTAGAGATATCTTTCTACAAGCACTTATGCGGAGTTAATTAGATATCATTTTTCATTTTTTTATTTTAATTTTTTTTTTAATAACAGAAACAAATTGGATGATTGGTTGGACTCGTTTAGTAAAAAAAGAATCTGATGCATTTGGTACATGTAACCGCAGCAAAGCAATGGTAACAAAAAACAATTGTACAATAAAATGATGAATTTTGTTCTTTTTTGTTTTTTAAATCCTTATATTTTTGAGTTTTGTTATCAAACCATTCCTGATCAAATTCGAGAAAGCAATTGCTCCAGAAAACATGGAATGCATATCAAGTGCCTTTGCTACATTCTCTCAGCCCATCTATATTATACAGACTACTGACCAAGTACAAATTATTGGCTTTACTCAATTCACCTTAGAAGTACGAAAAAGCACGTAGAGTTTTTAATAAAATTTTCCTTTTGCAAAATAAGCCCCTTGATGATTCTAAAAGCAGACTTTCGGCGAGTTTCAAGTTCAACACGTGCTACAGTAAGTGTCTGATTACTATTTCACATATAAAAAAATCTATCAGCTTAGAAGAAACATCTTTCCAACTTCTATCCAGATTAATTTTGGCTATATGCATATAGACTTCTTAATTAAAGATCTATATCCAAATGATGGCAATAAGTTGGAAAGACTTTTAAGCCGGACCAAAACTGCTGTGAGTATTTTACCTTATTATTTTGATCATTACATCGCCATCATATGCCTTATCGAAAAGAATCAACAATTTGATAGAAATTCACAAACTAATATGCATTTAAACAGAAGGAACATCCCTTTAAATTAATGTCAACAAGAGATCACAATAACAATCACGTATGATGCATAATAATAAGCAAAACATAAACCAATAAGACATATTTTTCTTCAAAATCATACTCTGAATTTATTGTATTCCTCTTTCACTTTCAACTGCACGTCTTTTCTATTTGCCCGAACATTAATTGATCTCAGAAACATCCTCAAAAACCTTCCTGCATTCACATAGCATAAAGAACGCAAGTTCATTCACCTAAGCATATCAAATTCCGCTGACCAAAAATGAAAGAAAATAAAAAAAATCACACCATGAGCTTTGCTGGGTAAAAATGCCGCTGCATCTCCTTCAGATCAAAATGTATCCCGCTTTCATCAACTCCACATCCAACTAAAAAACAAAAACAAAATCAGGAACCTAAAAGAAAAGGAAATTAATCCATGCATGTATATAATACTTGAAAAATAAGTACTTTATCATCATGTTTGGAGTTCCTGAGTGACTGAATGTGCGAGTCGAGTGACGCAACCCGCTGGCGGAGAGCGTCTTCTTCGCG
The DNA here is from genome assembly GCA_963692815.1 of Nyctanthes arbor-tristis. Lineage (NCBI taxonomy): Eukaryota > Viridiplantae > Streptophyta > Magnoliopsida > Lamiales > Oleaceae > Nyctanthes > Nyctanthes arbor-tristis. The sequence continues at coordinate 15,210 of CAVNYN010195921.1, forward strand.
CGAGGTACGTGAGATTAACGCCGCCGCCGCTTCCTGTAACTCCTTAGCTTGCTCCACAAGTCTTGCAATTTCTTCTCCGGCTCCGGCATCTCGATTCTCAGAAGAATCTCCCATGGATCCACCGACAGCTGCGAGATTGGTTGATCGGTGCTTTGATTAGATTAGATACAGACACACTACCAGAATTTTTTTGCAATTAATTGCTTAATTTGGGGGCGAAATGAGATTGAAATAGAGAATCCAAAAGGATTTGTGGGGGATTGGGGGGGCTTGGTCACGTCAGGTGGGCTGAATTTATTTGATCATCATTATTTAAATTTCTCAATATTTTTCATTTGGTTATTTATTATATAAAAATTTGTTTCTAAGAAAAATTATATTACATAAAAATTAATTTTCACGATTGGCCCTTCGCCTTTCAACTTGCTGCGCAAAAGGTTTCTAACTTTTCATTTTCACTCAAAACTGCGAAGCAAAGGGGCGTGGGGCGGGGGACCTCGGACTTAACGGGGCGGGTATTGTATAGGGAGAATACTAGCGGGTATCGGGTTTTGGGCTTGAAATTGCCATCCCTAGGACCGCCCCCTACAACATTGAACTGCTACCTTAGGTGGTTACCCGCCCTCGATTTATGGTTCTTACAAAAAAAGAAAAATGAAGAAAAGTTAATTTTTTGCAATTGATAATGGAGGAGGAGGAGGCAAGGAAAATGGTGTTCATAAATCTTCTTGCATCCTGGAACTCATTATAGTTGGTTTTAAAGTGTTGCTACAATTTCTTTCTTCACTCAAAGTGAGAGTAAGATAAGGGAGAAAAAAATGGGGGGGGGGGAGATGAATGACAAGAAGGAGGTGGGTGTATAGTAATAAGTTTTGGCTTGTAGTTATAGAGAGAGAGAAAGAGGAAGAGTCATGGAAATGAAAGTGACTTATAGTAGGTGCCCTTTAGGTAAGAGTGGCAAAATTCATATGTGTCTGTGTGTTTCCATAACTCTTTATTTGGTTATGAAAAAAAAAATTCCTTTGTTTCCATTGATTCATAGAAGCTATTATCAAAATATCAAAAGCAATAGACCAATTATCTACAATCAATGGGCCAATTAAAAGGGGGAAAGGGAGGAAACTTTAGATTTTCCACTTCGCCTCCACTTATTTTCCCAATTTACACTAATGCCCCTTTTATATTTAATTAGTTTTTTTAATTAATAATAATAAGTTTAATCAATTCATAACTTTTAACCTTCAATGTCTTATGATTTTTTCCCTCTTTTGCCTCCCTTTTTACCCTTTAAACTTTCACACAAGTTATGAATAAATTTTTTATTTTATTAAATTTGTTTGTTATAATATTAATTTTATAAGTTACATTATTTTGTAAATTCTTTTTGCTTGTTGCAAATGTTACAATTCAATGAGATATATATACATAAAAATTCAGTTGATCACTCTTAAACCGATATAATTTAAAAAGATATAATGGAATGTGATCTTAGATTGACTATCATCCTCAGCGTACTTGATATATCATGATCCGTTTTACATTCAATTTAGCAGTATACTCATACTATAAAGATGTGTTACCATTGACTCAGTATCATTTTTTTCTTTACAAATTTTTCATGATCCCAACAAAGTTCACTATAATATTATTACTGTTGTAAATAAATTAGTTATAGTGTGAATGACTATTTTGCCCCTAAAACCCTAGAAGACATAGAATTTATTTTCTTGGCCGTCACTCCAGATTTCTTTTCTGTGCTCCAAGTCTTTCTTGGTTAGCACACATGTACGTGTATAATTAGGTCTCCTATGTTGTGAATGAATATACAATTCAAGAGTTTTCTCTCTATTTTCTTTCTAATTTATAACATGTTATCAGCACGATTCTCTATTTGATCTTTTACAAATTATTTTCAGAACCACGAATTATTTTTCAATTCTTTTTCAATTATCGGGAATGGTCGCTCAATAGATCTTTTCTTTCACCATTTACAACCCTTTTCATGTGCTAATTGATTCATCATGTATTTGTCTCCTAACATTGATTATCCATTCGGATCAATTTGTAGATGCGTGTATTATATATTGCTTGTGCATTATGCGTGAATTTTTCTATTTTTTTCATGATGATTGATTATGTTTCTAGTTGTCACCATGATTACGGAATCACGATGCATGAATTTTTATATCATTTACGGTTGAATATGTATTGCTTTATTCTTATCATTAACGAAGATACCAATCCATGTTTTTATATTTTTCTTCGATTATTGTTATTATAGATCGTTTAATTAACTTATACTTATCGTGGTTTCTTAAAGAAACACGATCGTTCAAAAATCTATCAATAACCCTAAAGATTATTGTAATTTAGATATTATCTTTTGTGATTGATTAAGAATCAAAATTTATGCTCCATATCCTAGAAGAATATGATTGGCTCCTGAACAGTCTTGGCATATATTATTCTTGTGGTTCCTAAAGAATCACCAATTACATCTCATATTCCAGAAGAATATGATTGGCTTTAGAAAAGTCATATAAGATTTGTCGTAATTTTTGAAGAAATATGATTCTCTAATTCTTAATAATCCTTATTAATATTAATATATTCTGATTCTTGAAGAACACAACATGGTCTCGTCATATTCTAATTGAATATGATGTGCTCTTAAAAAGCACGATATATGATATTTATATATGTATTTTCTTGAAGAAAAATACAGTAAACAGATATTCCTAAAGAATATTTCATATTGCTCATTATGAAGCAACTGTTTCTTTTTCGTTATATGCATTATTTATTTGTTATTGTATTATTTACTTTTAGTTAATTACTTTAGCTAGATTAAATAAGTTGTTGCTCCCGAAGTAGCATAACCAATTGTAATATTTTGAAGAACGTTACATACTCCTGAAGAGCAATTTGTATTGGATATAAGGATCTAATTTATATTTGGTATTCAATATTCCTGAAAAATATTGATCTATTGCTCCTGAAGTAGCAATAACTCAAATTGATTCTAAAAGTGTAATTTAATATGCTCCTGGAGTAGCATATGTCTTGATAGCTATAAATATCGGTGATATCTGAAACAATACTCCCTAAAGGAGAGCATAAATATTCATATCCTGTTGATATTGAATTTATGACATTACATTTCAAAATGTTACACAAATAGCTAATATTACCAAATTTTAGTTAGTTGCACATGACATATTGGTAAGAATTATTTGTCATAAGCCATTGATGTTATAGACCTCAAGTAGCTTTGGTAAGATAACAAAAGAAGGAAACACATCTAAAGATTGTGCAAAAGCACTTAGTGTCCTTTGTTATTATGTCTAACTCAAAGTTGAATACTTTACCATCAGATATCCGCATGATATATGAAAAATCATGACTTACGCCTAACTGGTTTCATTGCATTGCCTGAAGCAAATGCAACATTTCATCGTGAACCATGGGTGAAGATGTGTAAAAACTCATGAATAAAGCCCTACCAGTAAGATGCATAAAGCATCCCATAATGATAGCTCATTTAAAAAGGAATATAAAGAATGTTCTTTAGATGTACAGAATATTCTTTAGATATGGCATGAAAGGGCATTGAGCGCGTACGTGTCGTACGGCAAAATATTTCATGGATCTCTACTACAAGTATATCAGAAGAAAAGGGCAAGTGGAAACTGATTTCCTTGGTTATGACGGTCAAGTTTTTATGACTCACTTTGAGGTTTCTTACAACTTTGCTGACCCAAAAGGGAGTATTAGTACCCTGGTTGTCAGTGCAATTATACATATCATTATTCAAGACAAAAGGCACTTTATGAAATTAACATTAGATGAAAAATAATGTGAAGACAATATTAGGTGCATCTAACATCATCAAAAGCTCCAGAAGAACTTGAATTATTTTGACAAATACTACTAAATTGTATATTGATGATGTACTTTAGCAAATTCAAAAGAAATTTGCTGATTTTTAAAGATATCCAATGGATATTACTTTGAGATAATGCAAAAAGATAATAACATTTTGCATAAATTCCTTTGTATCTGGATTAAAACAGATAAAGGAAAAATTCTCAGCACTACCATCTGAAATGTATTATATATTCAGAAAAGCAATTGAGACAAACCATGTCACGAACCTGAAGTTCATTGACTGAAAGAACTTTATGCTTTAGCATGATAGGTTTGAGTATACATAAGCAACTATGATGCGCTAGATAATTCACATGGGTACAATCTAAAGAACCAGAAGTTTCTTTTAGCAAATGGTTTCCCATGTGCTGCTTGTAAGCAAGGCAAGTTGGTCATCAAACCTTCTAGTATGAAGGTTAATATTGAGTCTTCATTTTTCTTGGAAAGAATTCATAGAGATATACATGGGCAGATATACTCACCATGTGGACCATTTTTCAATTTATAGTATTAATTGATACTTCTACTAGGTGCCCCATGTTTGCTTGCTTTCTATTAGAAATGCAGCGCTTGCTAGACTACTTGGTTATAGAATAAAACTAAAAAACTCAATTCCTCAATCAAGAAAATTCGTCTTGATAATGGTGGTTAGTTTTTGATCTCCAGCATTGGAAGATTATTGCATGGCAATCGGAATTAAGGTTGAACATTTAGTTGCTCATATCCACAATCCGAATGGTTTAGCAAAAATGTTCAGTTAATTGTTAGACCATTGTTTATAAAAACAAAACTCCCAACTTCTGTTTGGGATCATGCCATATTAGATACTGTAGTGATGGGTCGTATAAAGTTAATAATCTATCATCATGTCTTGGGTTGAGAATCTAATGTCTCTTGCTTAAAAAGTTTAGATAGTGTTGTTCAAATACATTACTTGTTATATCGGACCTGAAGTTCAATATTATGAAAATTTTATTTGGTATGACCGGTTAGACCATCCCAGTTTGTTAATGATAAGGATTATCGAGAATCATGTGAAGATTATTAGAAGATTCTTCTATTTGAAATAATTCTCGTGTGCTGCAAGTTCTCAGGCAATCTGATTATTATTAATCACTAGCTATTTGGAACTGAATTCCAAATATATCTGGAAAATGTTCAGAGTGAACTATGTGGGCCCACTCACCCTACATGTAGACCTTCTAGATGCTTTATGAATTTGGATCCACTAGAGGTCACATGTCAAACTCGTAACCAGAAGTTTGCCAGAATATTTGCTCAATTGATTGATTATGAGTAAAAGTTCCAGATATCGAAATAAATATATATGTATCTTGCTAGTGAATTTTATCCCAAAAGTCATCAATTATTCATATATTGGTTGGGATATTAATCGCCTATGGTTAGCAAAACAATATTATACGCCTCAAGCTATTTGCTACACCAAATTGAGAACAAATCAGTTGTGTTTAAGTGATATTGATATTTCACTTACATCAATATTCTTATAACATGTCAATAGAGTATATGACACCCCCTACATTTGGCCTATGGTCAGAAATCTCCATCTAAAGTTGATAAGTGCGATATATATAGTCGCCCTACCACAAAAGCTAATATGGATATTATTGTAATGCTGAGAATACAAATTGGATTTGAATCCCTATTTGTATGCTTCATCCACAAAGGACGATATATTGTATCATGTTTTTCCAACTGTTTCTTAAACTAAACAGTCTTCTCAATACTAGGGGGAGTAATTAATAGTTGGTAACAAATATATGAAATGCTCAATTGTAATCCTCGCATTTATAATGCAAACCTGAAGTTTGCAAGTTAGTATGCATTTCAGATTAATGACCGCATCGTTACCAGTAGACTTACCAAGTTAATGCTCCAACTTGGATAGATATAAAATCCAATAAGAGGATTTGCAATATTAATGGCATGCTTAAGGCATGTCGTGGTCGATTTCAAAATAAACATCCATGAAAAGAAATATAGAGTAGATAGTTGTGATGATCCTTTTGAGGCATATATTCCTGAGGAGTATATAAACATAACTAATTAAAAAGTGCCTAAAGAGGCTCAGGTACCTGAAATTACTAGAATAAAAAGATCTCGATAAGTTATGTCTATATTGAAATCAAATGGAATCGACAAGAAATAATAGTCGACTACACATGCTTATGAGCTCAATAAATAGCGAGGATGATGAATCAAATTTCATCAAAATTGTTGATATTGAATATTAGCCAAGATAAAAAAACAATCCTGCAGATTGTTACAATATACCACCATTCCAGATAGGTTTTCTGGGACACATTAGATGACGTCATCATGTTTTCAAGGTTTTACTTGTATATCTCAAACGTCAATTGGGGAGAAGAATATTCATGGAAAAGATGCATAGAGAGCATCCTACTTTTTCCATCGCGTTGGTAATTGATTGTATGGGGTGACTTGGATGTGAAACTCTGAGAGAAAAAGACGTAGAGTTCATTCCCCTTTGCTAGCATTGCTGGACTTCGCAGTGGGGGATTGATCATTGTTTTCAATGACTACCTTAATGCCCTAATTTTCATTCTGTATCAGTCTCTGCTGTTATTTCTGGGCTGGGTTATGTCAACCCTTTAGGCTTTGACTTAATGAAACCATTTGAAGTGGGTTGATCTTGTTGGTGTCTTATCCTTTGCATTTCCATTTTCTATTTCTGTTTTGCAATATAGTGGGCTTATTGTCTGTAAGCTGAGTCGTGTAACCTTTTGTTATTAATGGAATTTCTTTTCATTAAAAAAATGCTTATCAAGGTCAATATGTAACATCCCTCAAAAATTTAACAAGGAAATATACCAATGATAATATTTTGATGATGATAATGATGGGGAATTACTTGAATTCTCAAGGTTATACGATTGTGATTCAATTGAATATTGAATTGTTACATGAATTGTCAAGAGTCAAAGATGGGAGAAGTAATTGAATTGCATCAATAATGAAGTTAGAAGATTATCAAAGATGGGAGAATTAATTGAATTGAATTAATGGTGAAGTCACAAGATTGTCAAGAATCAAAATATAGCAACGTAAGGGTATTGAATTGCAAAACTACAAGATTTGTTACGCAAATTAATATCAAGAATTAGAACATGATTGTTGACAACATGATCAATATTTTGACAATGAATTGGAATTGCATCAGTTGTCACTCAAATAAATATCAAGAATGAGAATATGACAACGTGATTGAATTAAACCGCACCCATTGTAAATGATTGCTAAGGGTTAGAATGCAAGTATTGACAAACGTGATTGTTATTTGACAATGATTGAATAGTCACTTGAGTTGGTATCCATAATGTCACAAGATTCAAATGTTGTTACTCGAGTAATGCCTAGAGACAAGAACGTGGTTATTGATAGTATAACTCAAAGTATAGCCACTTAATTATAAATCACATTAAGTGAAAGGACTCAAGTAACATGAATCGAACTACCAGGACTTAATTATAAGGCAATACAAAGTATAAGGATTGCTTGAGCAATTTGCCGCCAAGTGTACGGCGCTACATTGCGCCACGTGTCATAGTTTGATTTGCGGAACTCAAAAGTCTGTTAAAATCAATTAAATTTGGATATTTTTCAAGATTATAAACAGGGCAACGGTGTGAGAATTTTCTAAAACAAGCCAACCTTCCAACCGACCCTCTATCTCCCTTCCTCTCCACATCCATAATCATGGGCTCCTTCTTTTCAATGCTTTTGCTTCTTAGTAAATATCAAGAGCTTTTAAAAAAATAAAAGAAATTCGTCCAAATGAAGGGAGATGAGGAAAACAATCTTTAAAACCTATCAAACCCTAAATATTACATTTGGAAATGAGCCCTCATCATATATATATAATGGAACCAACATAAAACACCATTTTGATCAAGGAAAATGAAAATTTTGAGGGCATTTGTCAACAACTCAAAGAATCTTTGGAAAAATCAAGCGAAAGAGGTAAGTAACTAATGTTTTGATTCCCTTTTTGCGTTTATGATGTTTTGATACGATAAGCATGATTTTAATTGAATTATTCCATGAGACAAACATGGATTTGATGCATTGAAAAGAAATATTGATTTATTACATTTGAATCACTAGTTGCTCTACCCGTCTTGTATTGAATTACTTTGAATTGTTTCCCACACTATGACATATTCAATGATCCTGGGATATAGAAGATTAGTGTGGTGTTTGCTTTGAATTGAAACTTCGGTAAGGGTCAATCAAGGTTAACTGTGGAGCCAATTAATTGTATATGGCCATGATTGAATTGATATGACTCCGTGATTGAATTAATATGACTCTTGCGCGCACCATAGGTAGTAGTTTAACTAGTGATGAGGCCCTCTTGTGCATTGAAAAGCGTTGTGCATTTAATGATCTTCTTAGAAATAAATTTTTAAAATGAAGGGTGAATCAAATGGTTTTGTTACTCACTTCGTGCTCACTCTCCCTTTACTACAATTTTTGTAGATGATTGAAGTTATGACATTTGAAAAGCAAGGCAAGCCAGGCATTGGAACATGCTCGCGAACGAGAATAGAGTTGTACGTGTAGTGGAAACCTGTCTTTGAAGCGAGTACGAAAGCAACTATGAATTTAATACCTTTTGTATTAATAAATATACTCACATATCTATAATATAGATATTTTTACGCCTTATATGGGTAGTCTTTATAATGGTTTGAAGCTTACATTTCAAAATAAAAGCTTCCTAATGATTTGACATGCTTTGGTCAGCAATGAAATATTTTTCAATTAACACAATTTGTTGTGTTCTTTGCATTTTATTGAAAAACTAAGTTTTAAGGATTCTTTAAAATATAACAACTTGTTAGTTTAAGTAATTAGCTTTATCAAGTCAAAAGCTACTTGGTTATTTTGTACGTCCCGTCCCCACTATTTGTTTTAAAGCTCCCGCTATGGAATTTGTTAATCAATATAAGCTATTCAAAAATATTGTAAAATTAGCGGGGGCGTGACACAATATCTACCAATCAGAGATTTTAAGCGTAGGACATCTCCTAATCTAGCAACAAATAATAGAGGTGAAAGAACATAAATATTGCGTGGCGCAGGCACCTTTCCCATTTCGAATTACATCAAGCATTGCATGTTGAAAACCAAGATACCACTCATATGACCAAGCAATAGAACTTGTAGATTGGCCACTAATAGTAACCAATCCAAAGTCGGCACATGCCCTTACTAATACATTGAGGCACTCTTCTTGCTTGTATTTGGCACACATCATTAGCAACCGAACGTGTATTCTTCACAACTTTTTAAAAAATGTCACCGTATTTATTATGTGTCACTTTTTCATAAAATAGATGTGCATTTCTTTTTTTTTATTTGTAAAATATATAGTAGTAGTGTGCACCACCCAACACTAACATCGTGCCATTGCATTCACAATAACATTCTCAACACAATTCTCATTTCCGTCATTTCTTGCAAGTGATAATGCAGTTTCACTTTTGACATTTTTTATGTCAAATTCTACTGAGATATCGAGAATTCAAATGTGATCCCATGACCCGCCCTTGCTCCCAACATGAATGGAGTGTAGCCATTCCCATCAAAGGCATTCACATCATAACCCTTGCTTGTCAACAACTTGACTGCATCCAATTCACCATGGCCAGCTGCACAACGCAAGCCATATAATCCTCCTACAATACTATTCTCCTTTTTGAGAGCAAACTCAAGCATTACCTTTTCAAAGAGATCTCTGTTTTGACTCAGTCCAGATAGTGTAATAGTAGTTTCCCCAGACTTATTACAAAGCTTTGCATCAGTACCAGCATAAACAAGCAACCTGAAGGCATCAACATGACTCTCTTTTGCTCTAACTATAATTACAGAAAAAACCTTTTTTATCAAACTTATCAAGGTCAATATTTCTCCATCCAATCAGTGCTTTTAAGCTTACGACATCTCCTAATTGGGCAAAAAATAGTAGAGGTGAAAATACATAAATATTGATTGACACAGGCACCTTCCGTTGTGAATTACATCAATCCTTGAATGTTGAAAGCCAAGATACCACCCATGGGCCCAACCAATAGAACTTACAGATTGGCAACTAACAGCAACCAATCCAAATTCGGTACTTGCCCTTGCTAATACTTTGAGGCACTCTTCCTGCTTGTATTTGGCACAGATAATAGCAACCGATGTGTATTCTTCACAACTTTTTAAAAAAATGTCACGTATTTTTTTATGCGTCGTTTTTTCATAAAACCAACGTGTATTTCTTTTTTTAATGTAAAATCTATAGTAGTGTGTAGTAGTGTGCCTCACGGGCATCTAACGTTGTGGTGGCTTGAGTTTTCCCAACGCAGAGCTCTACTATGTTCTAGCATTTGCACAATTTTTGTATGGGGAGCTCATTTCCCTCCCATTGTATGCTTCTAGACCGGTGAACCCAGCACTAGCATGCGTGCCATTGCATTCAAGATTACATTCTCAGCACCATTCTCATGTCCAGTACTTCTTGCAAGTGATAATGCAGTTTCACCTTTGGCATTATTTACGTCAAATTCTACTCGATGAAGTATTGGAAATTCAAATGTGCTCCCACAACCCTCTCTTGCTTCTAGCATGAGTAGAGTGTAACCATTCCCATCACAGGCATTGACATCATAAGCCTTGCTTGCAACAACTTGACTACATCCAAGTCTCTACGGTGAGCTATCCTCCCACAATATGATTTTCCCTTTCGAGAGCAAATTCAAACATCACCTTTCCAAGTAATAGTAGTTTTATCATACTTATTTACATCAGTCCCAGGAAAAACAAGCAACTTAGAGGCATCAACATGACCCCATTTTGGTCTAACCATAATTGCAGAGAAACCTTTTTTTATCATTCTTATCAAGGTCAATATCTCCCCCTCCAATCAGAATTTTTAAACCTAAGACATCTCCTAATCAAGCAACAAATAGTGGTGGTGTAAATATATAAATGTTGCTTGACGCATGCACCTTCCCTTTTTGAATTACATCAAGCACTGTATGTTGGAAGCCAAGATATCACCCATGGGAGAAGACAATAGAACTTGTAGATTGGCCACTAATAGTAACCAATCCAAAGTCTGTACATGCCCTTGTTAATACTTTGTGGCACTCTTCCTACTTGTATTTGGCACAGATCATTAGCAACCGATGTATATTCTTCACAATGTTTTTACACGAATGTCACTGTATTTTTTTATGCGTCACTTTTGTCATAAAACAGACGTGTATTTCTTTTTTGTTGTAAAATATGTAGTACTGTGTACGTTGTGGCAGTTTCAGTTTTCCAAACGTAGAACTCCACTATGCTCCACCATTTGCACAATTCTTGCATGGGGCGCTCATTTTCCTCCCTTTGTATGCTTTTGCTACCAAGAACTAGCATGCATATATTGCATTCAGGATGAAACTCAGTACCATTCTCATGTTTATCATTTCTTGCAAGTAATAATGCAATTTCACCTTTAGCATTTTTATGTCAAATTACACTCTATGAGATATTAGGCATTCAAATGTGCATCTATGACCCTCTCTTGCTCCCAACATATGTGGAGTGTAGCCATCCCTATTACGATTAGTAACATCATAGCCCATGCTTGCCAATAGGAATAGCAACGGGGCAAGTATTGGTTGGGTGTGTTTTCCTCGTACCATGTCCCGTTTTTACCTACCTGGCGCCATACCCATTTGAATCAGATACGGGTTGGGTTTGGGGCGGGGTGGTTCTGGTCAGGTATGTAAAAAAATACCCGCTACACACCCCATTTTCAAAAACCCTTAAAAAATTTAGAAAAATGTAAATGCATAAAATAAATTTCAAATAACATTAAACTCAACAAAATATGAACATTTAACAAAATTATTATACACAATGAAACAACATTCAAGATTTTAACAAATGTAAGAACCTACACTCATTCGAAATCCAGCAACCTTGACTCAAACTAGATTTCTACAAAAGAGTATTCTAACTATGACAACAATAATGTGCAACAATGAATCAAAAAGGAAATTGGACAAAGGAATCTAAATACGTTTTGAAACAACAAAGAGAGAGAGAGAGAGAGAGAGAGAGAGAGAGAGAGCGAGAAAATCTATAGTTGATTTGCAAAGGAAATTAAATTACTGTGACTTATTAGATGAGAGATTGAGAGATGAGGGTTTACTGAGTGGTCCGAGTTGCTTGCAGCTGCTACAAGTGTGAACAAAAATGAGTCATGAGAGATGGAATCCATGCTAGGAACAGAGTTGCTAGTGGGTGGTGGCTATTTGTTGAGTTGCTGGCAGATTAGATGGAGTCTGAAGAACTCACTGAAGGTCGAATGAGCTCCAGCTACTGCTGGCCTGGGATCAATGAAAGGAGTTAATAGCAGCTGGAGTTCAATAGGAGAATTGGAGGTGGTCTGGTGGAGTGTGGTTGAGAGATAGAGAGGAGAGTGGAATACACAAAGTCAAAGCGGTGGAGGTCGATAATGTTTAGGGTTTGGTTTGTGGTTAGATTTGAATTTTGATATTTTCACTAAACTCTAATTTTGAATTATAGAATAAACGTTTGTAGTGAAAAATTTTGGCCAAAAAAAAAAAGGATTTGGCATAGTGGTTAGGACTTGGTAATTTAACTTTAGTGTTTGGGTTTGATTCTTCAAACAAAAATTTTTTTGGGGCCAAAAAAAAAAAAAATAGTGCCGTCATTATCAAGCTAGGGCAGGTTGGGTGGCCATTACCCGTCCCCGCCCATTAAAAATTTAGGGCGAAGACTTTCATCCCATACCCATCCCGACAAGTATTAGCCCCGGTTCGGGTTTGGACCCCGCGGGTTTTAAGTTTTAGGTTTGAAATTGCCATCCCTAGGATAAGGAAAGGAAAAATTGGAATTCTGAGAGGGGTCATGAGTAGATTTGTCAAAGAACTTTTTAGACATGTCTATATAACTTTCAAATCCACCAAAAAAATTTTAAGATAGAATTTTATGGAATCTAGACCTTAGATTTCAATGGATTCCACAGAATTTTAATTTGAGGACACCTAAAATTATATGAAATTTTAAAATTTATTAAATTCTATGTTGGAGACACCTTTCGTAATTCAAGAGAGAAAACATAAAAAATAAATATAGGAAAAGGAGAAAATAGAAATAAGAGAGAGGGCGAAAGAGCATTTTTTTTTTATAATGACATGTTCCTTCCTAACATCCTACTTTACCAAAAATTTACAAATATCACTCACATGATATATTATAGTGCCATCTGCTAACCTACTCTTCTAAATGAACCAATTGAAAAAAAAAAAAAAAAAGGTAACTGACCGTCCTACTAGCGATTGTTAATTGCCAACCCACATCTGTATTAATAGCTAGTGTCATAAGGTGTCATTCAAATAGTGATATAATAGGCCTTCTACTATATAATCTTTTCTATAATGTATATTTTAGTTATTGCTCGTCAAATAGACAGACAAATATGATGAATATATTGTCTACTTCGATTTATATAATTGCTTTTCTAGATCCACATTATTGCTAGAGATGCTTTATTGTGAGACTAAAATTCACTAAGACAGAGAAAAGTAGTTTTTTAAACCAATATAAGAGCATGTTAAAGTAACTTCTTCCCGGACTCTCTCTCTTGTGAGCAAGGGAGACCGACTATTCACTCTGGTTTTATAGGGCTTGATTTCTCTACAAATTTGCTCTCCAGCTGCATTTCTTCTTATCAAATAGACCCAATAGATGATATGTAGAAGTCACTTTCACTATATCATGCTGAGGAGGAGATATTACACCCGTATGTAGAAACAGTTGCAAGGCATGTGTGCGAAGCGAAATGTACTTTGTTCGAAAGAATCCTAATGAGAAAATCCTACCATCAAGAGGCTTTTAAGAGCACAATGATCAACCTCTGGACACCAATTGGGTCAGTTCGAATCAAATTTCTAAAGGGTGGTGTCTTCTTGATCGAGTTTGAGGAAATGGGGACTGACAGAGAATATTGAATTTACAACCTTGGAATTTCAATTGGGATCTTTTGGTTTTTGCTCCCATCGAAATGAACTCAGGGCAAGCTGCACCAACTTTTCAATCTGTACCCTTTTAGGTACAAGTTTATAATTTTCCTCTGGTGCGTATGAGAGCAGATACGGCAAAGATTATTAGCAATCACCTACGATAATGAAGGGTCTTGATGGGGTCAGTTTCTAAGGATTTGGGTTGAGCTGAACATTTCCCGCCCCCTTCATCGATTCATTAAACTCTAAGTTGGCCAAGCCAACCAGTTAACGCAACTAGATTTGAGGTACGAGAAATTACCTGACTTCTATGGTTATATTGATTGCAACCGGAACTGAAAGCCCCTTTAGGAAGCAGAGGGCGATCCAAACTGGTCAAACAACTTTAGACTCATAATGAGTTTGACAATTCTCAATCCCATGAAGTTGAAGGAACAGAGGTAAGTAGTAAGGAGAATAATATTGATCCTATTGATGATGGAAATGAGAAGAAGGGCAATCAAGGGGTCCTAGAAAAGGCTTCTAATTGGAAAGTGGAATGGGTTCATGAAGAAAATCTCAGAACTAGAGATGACAAATTAGCTTGGGCACCGCCTAAACCCACCAAGGCCAATGCGACTCAATTGGATAAAGACATGAAAATGATGGTTGAAGGTTCATAACCAGAGAATGCCATCTCCTTCCTACCAAATGAACCTTCCCAGTATACAGGTGAGACAGAGATAAACCAAACCTTAAGGAAGAAGGAGCCAATCATACGCGTAGAAGAACTTTAAGAGGTTAAGGAACAAGTCATTGGATATAGTACAAAGAGAAAAGTAGAGCATGAAGTATGCGATGCTGAGAAAAGAACCCGTCAATCTTTTAGAGATTGTCCCAATTTGGGAAATGTATCGGCGGAGGTTGCATTGCAATCCCGCCAAGCACCATTAGTATCCTAAGTTGGAATGATCTATCCGAGATAATTCCCGATCCTTATTATTTATTATGGGGACTAAATTACATGGTGAGAGAGCTAAGTAAATAAAAAATTTTTGTCGTTTCCCAAATGGGATTCATGTGGACAGTAAAAGACACAATGATGGTTTGTTGATGTTTTGGGATGATCGATGGGATGTGACTCTTGCGGGTTACTCCTTCCACCATATTGATGTGATTATCAACCATGATCATGATTATCGTGGAAGATGGATCTCATTGGCTTTTATGGTGAACCGAACACACATCATCACAATCACAGCTGGAATCTACTTAGGAGGCTTTGTGGTAATCAATCTGGGCCTACCATTGTGATCGGGAACTTCAATGAAATTATAATGCTATCAAAAAAATCTAACCAAGGTGATAACTGACCAGCAATGAGAAGATTTCTTCACACAATGAATGATCGTGAATTAAGTGATTTGGGATTTAGCGGATCTCGCTTCACCTGTAGAAGCTCTTTCTCGGATGTGAACTTTTAATAAGTCAACCGTGACCTAGCCATTGCAAACCCTTCTTGGCGAGCTATATTCTGTCAACCACGGATCTTCCATGGAGAATTTTATAGCTCAAATCATAGGGTGTTGAAAGTGGAGTTACATGTTGATAGACCAAAACACAACATGACGTTTAGGCAGTGAGGATTTATGTTCAAACTTGGTTGGTTTCACGAATCAGACGGTAAAGAGTTTATTAGCGAAGGCTGGAATGAAGTTCAGTGCTCAAGCATCCAAGAGAAGCTTGATAAATGCACAGCAAAGTTGAATAAGTGGAAAATGAAGTGTTGGGCAGTATTCCTAGAAGAATTTTAGATTGCAAATAGTTGCTTGATTACCTCTATTGAAAAGATGAAACTGATATAGATAAAGCACAGATTCTGATTTTGGAGAAAGAACTGGTAAAACTGTATATGTTGGAAGAACAACACTGGGCAACGAGCTAAATCGGATTGGATGAAATTGGGCAATCAAAACACGACATATTTCCACCATAAAGCAAATAACAGAAAGAGAAAGAATGAAATTTTGGGATTATTTGACGGAGCTGAATGGTGTGACAAACCAAAGAATTTTGAACGGATCGTCACTACTTATTTCTCTTCTCTATTTACCTCATCTTCTCCAAATATGGGAACTTTTCGTTCAATGGTGGATAGGGATGGATCTGTTCTCTCTGATGTATCTAAATCTACCATGGCGGAACCTTTCTTAAGTGACGAAGTAAAAAAATACCCTCTTCTTGCTAGGGCCTCTTAAAGCATCAAGACCAGACGGATTCCATGCCCTTTTTTCCAACAAAATTGGGATCTAGTAAGTTTTTAGTGATTTTTGTCTCCATTTCCTTAATGAAGAGGGCTCGCTGAAGCCGTTTAATCACACAAATATTGTTCTTATTCCTAAGGTGCAGCATCTTCAGTCCATTTCAGACTTTCACCATATTAGCTTATGTAGTGTTATGCATAAAATTGTTGCCATAACATTAGCTAATAGGATGAAATCTAATTCTCCACGAGGTCATTTCCCCATTCCAGAGTGCTTTTGTCCCTGGTAGACTTATTATTGACAACATCATTACAGCGTTTGAGATTATGCATTCGCTCAAGCACGGTACTTTGGGTAAGACAGGGTTCATGGCCCTCAAGCTTGACATGATGAAAGCGTATGACAGGTTCGAGTGGGCCTTTTAGTACTTGGTTCCTAGCTAAATGGATCCGGCTTATCAAAGGGTGCGTTTCTACTTCCACTTTTTCTTTTGTTATTAATGGTTCCCAATGCGATTATATTTCTCCTAGTAGGGGCTCAGTCGAGGATGCCTCATCTCTCCTTATTTTTTTTATTTATTTATTTTTTTGTGTTCAAAAGGTTTTTCTAGACTTGTTAAGTTGGATATCTTAAATGGAGAAATCACGGGCCTTTAGTGTTCTCGACGAGGTCCTAGGATTTCTCATTTATTTATTGCATATGATTGCTTGGTTTTTTGCAAAGCAAATCTGAAGAAGTGTAGCAATGTCAAAACTTTGTTTGACTGATATGAGGTGGCATTGGGACAGAAAGTTAATATTCTGAAATCAGCGTTAACTTTCGGCCCCAACATGAATATTGCAGATTAGCAGTCTATTTTGCAGTATTTTGGCCTTGAACAAATTAATAATCATAGCAAATACTTGGGGCTCCCATCTGTCATAGGGAGGAGTAAAAAATATGTTTTTGTAGGGGTAAGAGAGCGGGTCTAGAATATATTTTGCCTCTTGGTGGGGAAATGATTTTCATCTGGGGACCGGGAGGTCCTTATCAAAGCAATGGGCCAAACTATTCTCACTTATACTATGAGTGTGTTCAAAATTCCACAGGGATTGTGTGATGAGCTTTCACAGCTTATTGTCTCTTTTCGGTGGGAAAAAGAGAAGGAAAAATAAAATACATTGGGTGAAATGGGAGTACCTGTGTCAATATAAATTTGTTGGAGGTTTAGGTTTCTGGAGTCTATCATGTTTCAATCAAGCTTTATTGGGTAAACAGGTTTGGAGACTTCTTTTGAACCCCGAATCGATTGCGGCATAGATTCTTAAGGGGAAATACTTTCCCCACTGTCCATTGTTATATGCCGAAACAAAATGGGATTGCTCTTATCTTTGGAGAAGCCTTCTTTGGGGTCGAGACTTGCTTTTGAAAGGACTTCGATGGCATGTTGGAGATGGTAACAATATCACTATTTTCTCTTCTACCTGGTTTCTCCATCCCTTTTCTTTCTTTCCAATTAGCCCCTCCTATGGTGATTTTCTCCTTAAAGTTTTTGACATCTTGCTGCCTAATGGTGAATGGAATTGGGCTGTTATTAATTAAAGATTCTTTGCACCGGATCATGAGGCAATTTCCTCACTGCCTGGAGGGTGTCCTAATGCCCCGAATATACTCATGTGGCACTTTGAAAAGAAGGAAGAATGTACAGTGCAGTCGAGGTATCATCTGGTTCTCTCTTTGGCTAGATCCAATCCGCAACCCTGCACTTACCCATTGATGCAATGGTGGAAGTTTATATGGAACCTGAAGATCCCTATTAAGATCAAAATCTTTATTTGGAAAGTGATGAATGATTTCATTCCCACTAGGCTAAGCTTGAGGAGTAGGAAAATTGTTCTATCTCTCCTTGCTCTCTTTTTTTGTGAATGTATCACTGAAGTTTAGGATCAAAGTGTGTTTTTTCCATTTATCTCAGAAAATAGTGGGTTTTCTACATGGGAGATTAGACGTGTGCTCTTCCGATCTATTGCGTTGAAGAATTGGAATTTTCCTAGCTATTTCTTGGAAATGATGGCTCCAGCGAAACTCCCATATTTTTTAGAAAATATAAACTGACATGGATCGCATCCTTCTTGAAGTGGCTGGTTTTCTTGTGGATTTTGAATTGGCAAGTGGTCTTGTTGATGATTCCAAAATGAACAAGGATGAGAATTGCTCAAGGATGCAATCTTGGGAAAACTGAGGGCCAGACTGGCTAAGATTAATGTTGATGCTACAGTTAAAAATGAGGCAAACTACTTCGCTGTTGGGATCGTTGTTCGCGATGAAAAGGGGAATTTCTTGATTGGTTCTACAAGTTGTTTCCAAAGTAAGACCAGCCCTCTTGTTGGGGAATTTATGGCAATCCTTGTTGGTTTGCAAATAGTCATCAAAGAGGGATTTCAAATCGATGCTATCGAGTCTGATTGTAGAGTAGCTGTGGAATCTCTTCAAAAACCGATTGAGAGGACTGGTAAAGGCATTTTCATCCAGAAGATCAACTCTCTTACTTCTAGGTTTTCTCTCCCTCGGCGTCGGCATATTTGTAGAAAAAGCCAAACAATATTTGTAGAAAAAAAAACAATGTTGCTCACACTCTTGCTAGATACGGCTTTAGAAAGGGTGTCTTTCGGTTGTGGAAAGATCATCCCCCGATTTCCTTGTTGGGTGTATTAAGAATGATTTGAAATGCTAATGAAATTAAAAAAAAAAAAAAAGAATGGAAAAAAAAAAGAGCATATCTCCAACAAAATAATATCTAGTAAAAAATAGTGTACAACATTAAAATGAAAATTTGATACCCCAGTGTAAAATAATATTTAATTTAATTTTTTTTTTAAGGGACAATAATATTTTATTAATTAACTGATTTCTCTTGCTATTTCTTTCTCCCCTTTTTTATCTTGCATATGCTTTCTAACATATATCATATTAATTAAATTCACATTATTTCACTGAAGATATTTTTTAAAAAAAAATTACATTGCTTAAATATGAATGAAATTAACGAATGCAAAAGATTTCGAAACATTCAAAAACAACATAAAGAACATTATTTGTATCAACAATTTCCCCGTTGATTAGGATTAAAAAGAAAACCATACATACTGAAGTTGCATATATTTATTTTAAATTTTGAAATATTATTCTCTCTCGGAAACTAAAATATCATGTGTGTGTAGACACACACCCCTACATTAGGGTCACAGATTGACTTTCATTTTATTGCCTCCCTACCGAAAATTTCATATATTTTTATTTTTAATATCTAAATTAAATAATTATACAACTTGCAGTTACAAGTTACAATCTGATTGGTTGCAAAGGTAATTTTTTTATAATTTATTTATTAAAAAAGAAGAAAGAAAGTACTTTAAGAATTTACTATTTGTGTACCCTTGCATTGCATGAAATATAATAATTAACAAAAAAATGCATATTAATTTGAAGAAATAGCCACAATTTTATTACCTACTACTCACTCATATACACATGTTATTAACAATTACAATTTTATTATTATGTATAATTCTTCCACTTGGTACAAAGCTAATTAAATTGTCATTCATAAAACAATACTCTTAACCAATTCTAAAAAACATAAGGCGTTAAAAAGCATTAACCCGAAGCTTCAAGCATTGCAAGCTTAAGCTCGCATAAGAGGCGCCTAAGCATTAAAAAGTGTTTTTCTTTTTTTTTATTTTTTATTTTTAGAATCAACATAAAACTATTAGTTAATTGAAATTAATGTATACCAATTATGTACAAAGACATAAATTGTAAATATATCCCTTTTTTTTTTTTGAAGTAGTAAATATATCCATTTAATCAATAACTTTGACTTCAATTTCATAATTCAATGTTTGTATTTTTCTCATATAAGTCATCATTTACTTCTCTTTTTTGATAATTTGTTTCTCCTCTATTTTTATTTCTTCTACAGTAAATTACACTTTCATGATATTTTAGAGATTTAAATTAACCTTTTAATTTGAGATTAATTTTAATTGAATCTCAAACAGTAAAAATAAAAATAAAAATAAAAGAGAAAAAAAGAATTTTTTTTTTTAGAAATGTAGCTTAATTGACGCCCTGGGCGCTCCTAGGAATGCATTTTCCATGCATAGGCATGTTTTTACCACGCCTAAGCCCGCCTAATTACACTTAATTTTGATTCATTGTTCAACGCTTTGAGTTGACTCGCTTTTTTCACGATTGTTGCCAAAGTGAGGTGTTTTATATTTCATTTTAATTATTCTCGGTCTCTCGGTCTCTCTACCATTGACGTGTGCTCTTCCGATCTCCCATAATTGTTGTGTGCTATGCCGCGTACATGTGAAGTGTATCCTTAATTAACTGACTGCAGTAAGAAGAAATATGGTAAAACAGGCAAAGAACAGATTTAGAAAAGTTGTAACAATCTAGAATGGGTAGGTCACCTTTATATCTACCACTTAAATGACAGTCCGGATTTTGCCTCAATCCACTTCTTGATCTTTTTTTCAGAATCATGAAGATGAAATAGCACATTACCTTTTACTTTTTCATCATCATTTGTTTGTGCAATCATCCCCAACTCGTTTTAGTGATAATTAGAGTCTACTCCTCAACAGAACGTATAAGTTGGAAAAAATGGAATAACTGCCAAATTTTTGCCATTGCTTTTTGTCAAGTTTAAGACTTGATGTTTGATCAATTTTCATGCAGCAGATCTTTTCCCCCCGAAAACGTCATGCAGCATCAGTTAAACTAAGCTTAATGCATCCTTTTTTCTGTGATGTATATAGTAGATGGGATGTTCAACTTTTGAGATTCTGTAATACGCTTTGAATGTTTTTCTAAATGGTTAAGAAGTGATAATCAACTCAGAAATTATTTCATGGTAAATACAGAGTCTTCAAACAGAAACTTTCCATTAGATCAAGTTTCAGTAATTGCAGCTGGCTGAACTATTCCATTTTAGGCAGCCAATGTGACTGAAAATTATATATTACTATTAATGGGAGAAGTAGCTTTTATAATATATAAGACATCTACTTAACTTTTCTGATAACTTATAGTAGGCAATGGTTGCCCGTGGTGACCTTGGAGCTGAACTTACAATTGAGGACGTCCCTCTGTTGCAGGTATTTGACAGCGGTCACCTCTTATTCTTATTATTATCTGTTTTTATCAAGTTGAAAATTTACTAGTAATGACATCAGTTCCTTGGTCATGTTATGCTCTTTCCTTCCCTGTTCAACTGAACAAAAATATTTGTCACATTTTCATTCTTTACGTTTATTGGAATCTGATATCCTGAGGGAGACAATAAAACCATATCAAAGTACATTCTTGTTTCAGTTTCTTGTGGGGAAAAAATCTTAGATTTGATTCCTTTTCTAGTGAGAGCTTGAGGTTCCTCGGGTTCTGATTTCATATTGGTTAGCAGTGAGGATTTGACCACTGATTGAACAACTGTTCATTTATAACCACAAATTTCAAACTTCTATTAAATCTACACCGGTCATCTCACCTCATTATAAATTCTCATTATAAACGAATATCAATAATGAGAATCAAACAGCCACTTAGTCTTTTACATTGTATGGATTGCTTTCAATATCAAGATTGTGAGTTAGCAATTGTTTTTTGGCATAGAGTTGGGTTTTGGTTTGTATTAATTAAGTAAAGGTTGTAAATGGGGCGATGCTAGAATGGTTTTGCGCATAAAAGCCTCTAGGACATCTAATTTACTATAGTAGGGTAATTCTAGAAGTCCACTGCTTCGTGGATTATATCAGTGAATTATTTTTTTCCCCAATATTTGAGTCATTGGTAATAGGATCTTCCTCTATTATATATCGTTTGATATATTTATTCGATTCATGTTTGGTCATCTTTCTTGTTACTTGGACCATAATGGATATCTTATGGTTATTTTATGGCGACGTTTCAATTCATATTAGTGAGCATTCAGAATTCATTTGTTTATTCAGTTGTTAGCTATATTATAGATTATTGGAGTTGGAACCACTCATAAAACTTTTTAATGTTTCTTTCCCAAACCTCAAACTATTATTTTAAAGGTAGTTATAACCCTATGGTCGGTTTCACCGTGGGAAAGCAGCATACTAGTTATCGGAGTTCTGCAAATCTTCACTTTGCGTCCCAAGGTACGGATGTTCTTGAATGAAGCTATTCTATGTTGGTACCAGAGGTCGCATGCGAGCAAGGTTCTTGAGTTCGACTATAGCTGCGCAAAAGTTTGCTGCACAATCATTACACAAGTCTAGTAGTCTTGCAGTTCTTTCTACCTGCTGGAGTGCTACTTCTTCTCCTTGGCCTATCTCAATTAGATGCTAATTTTCTGACTGATCACCGATAGGTAGGTAATTTGTTGCCTTGCTCTGGTTTAGGTAAAGATATTGCAGTGTTTATGGCTTGGTGGATTACCTTTGTTTGGGCTATATTTACATCAGTAATCCTTGATCTTTATCAACATGGGATTCTGTATGTTTCTTGATGATGTTCTATAATTTTCTCACTTTACACACATGTGTTTAGGACTGTTATAGGTTTTTTGAGAAGAGAAAGTATTTTGTAACATTATTCTCCTTCTTTTGCATTGAGGGGTCCAATTTGGGGCAATATGAACCTGTTTTAGAGCCTTCCAACACTTTTTATTTGTTCTCTTTACATATTTTTGTATTTCTACACGATGATATTTTGATGATTCCAGGAAGTATAGAAAACTTGATTTTATTTGATCTCTTAACTTGGTTAAATTTTTCTATTTTACATGAGAAACTTCATGATCATTTTTCACTCAAACCAAATGTTGGCTTAGAATAAAAACCTTTTTTTCCCCTAATGCTTACGCACAGTTTATGGCATAATGAGTTCATAGTAATTGTAGTCGTTGCACTATTCTTTTCTCTTCTGATCGATGCTTCTATTTCTTTGGTTACGTATTCATCCATAGTAATTATATACTGCAATTTTGAGCTTGGTAAATCTTTCTTTCTCTAGAAACCATGATTTGGATAAGCTCATAAACTTTTTAACTGGTCTTTTGGCAGATTCTTGTGATCCATACCAAGGTTTCAATCCTTTTTTTGCATGTGGATTGTGTTAGGCTCGACTATATTGGAGAGGATTAAAGGAAAAAAAAATTAGAGAAGTGAAGAACAAAAGTCCTTTGTCATGCACTGTGCAATACTGTGTTACACAATGATGCAAGTCTGGTCTATCTTCAATTGTTGATTTCTGAAAGGCACTTGATTTGAGGAAATCAGTTTAGTTTTCTATGTTCAAAGTAAATTTTAAGAGATGGACCTTCGTGCGGAGAATATCAGTGAAATTCTTGTAATGGGATCACACCGCTGATAAACCTTCAGGCCTATTTGGATTGTGCTTTTAATGTAAGATGTGCTAGGGCTTAGATATTACTTGTGATTAGTTATGCTTAGAAGAAAGGGAAAATAATAGCGAAAGATGTAAATGATACATCTTTTAAAGGTGTCTATTTTAAAAGGACTTGTGCTTAGTTGGAACCTTGCTACACTAGCCTACCTCTGTGGATTATTTCCTATTGAATTGTAGGCCTAATTGCCAGTAGCAGCTTCTTAACGTCTTTTACTCTCTTTTTGCCTGTAAACCGTTCACCTTTAGCCACCGAATTCCCTTTCTTTCTTCCATCAAAGTCCTGTTACTTGACTTGACCTGAACGTCAGTAATCGATTAGTTTCATGTTCTCTTCTCTCTATCTCCAATGCATCCAAAGCATACTCCATCTCATTTGGTGCATCTTGATCTTCTCTAGCTAAACTTACATAAACCCTTTTGTCTCCTTTCTCAGCCTCTTAAAGGACCTTCTCAATATCCTTCAGTATAAAGCCTATGGTTTTAGCCAACTTTTGAGCCGATAAGCAAGCACACCTCTTTTTCTATCATTTTTCCGAGAACTGGAATTGATCTCTCTACTTCCATATTCTATGTCAACCATGATTGAAGTTGAATTATCATTTAGTTGCTTTGTAAAAGCAGATTTGAGGAAATTGGATAATAATTTCCTTATGCAGTACAAAGGTGTATATATACAATTGATGTTAGAGATATACAAGGGATGCAGATCAAATTAGATCACCTAAACTAGGAAGTTGACAAACAGAAAATATTACATCAGTAATTACAATGTACAATTTCTATAAGTGATGAGATCATATGTTGGTACTATCCCTTTGATATAGCATGGCTTTTATCATGCCCCCGCAAGCGCAAGGATCCGGGTAGGACAGTAAGCTTGGATCGATGAAGAGAGAATTGTTTTCTTGCAAGAGGTTTGGTGAGGGAGTCGGCAAGTTGATCACTAGAGTGAACATGTGAGATGCGAAGTAGGCCGATGCATGAATTGGGCTAGTTTATTCACAATAAAACTGACATCCGGCCGAGTGAGAGACAAGTATTGTAAAGACCCGAGCACTTGGCGATACTCAGTAGGATTATGTACTGCAGAACCATCATCAAGGAGTAATATATCATTTGGAGACACAAGGGTACTGACTTCCTTGGCATCTAGCATGCCAGTACGTTGAAGAAGATCAAGAACATATTTTTGCTAGCATAAGAAGAGGCCATGAGAAAACCGAGTGGTTTCAATACCAAGAAAGTAATGCAAACTACCCAAATCCTTAAGAAAGAACCTTGCTGCAAGTTTAGAGGTAAAAATGCCAAGAAGTGATGATGAACTTCCAGTTACAATAATATCATCCACGTACACAAGTAAATAGATAACATCAAAACCACAATGGTAGATAAAGAGAGACGTGTCACTTTTGGAGTTTTGAAACCCATAATTCAAGAGAAAAGACCGCAATTCACAGTACCATGCGCACGGTGCTTGACGGAGTCCATAGAGTGCTTTGTTTAATTTACAAACAAAATCCAGTTTGGTAGAATCCACAAAGCCCGGAGGTTGCTTCATATAAACACAATCAGATAATGAACCCTGCAAAAAGGCATTATTCACATCCAACTGATTTAACGACCAACCATTTATAATAGCAATAGTGAGCACAAGACGAATGGTAGCTGGTTTAACGACTGGACTAAAAGTGTCTATAAAATCAAGACCATGATGCTGGTGAAATCCCTTAGCAACAAGATGCGCTTTGTATCGCGCAACAAATCCATCTGGATTTTGTTTCACACGATATACCCATTCACACCTGATAACATTTTGGTTGGTTGAGGGAGGTACAAGGTACAGTCTTGTTGTGGTGAAGGGCTATGATTTCCTCTTCCATTGCTTTACGCCAATGAGGATGCTGATTAGCTTGTCTAAAGGATGTAGGGACTGGTGGTGGAATTAGAGCTGTAGTTGTGGTGAGGAATAGTGGAATTTTTGGTTTGAAAATATTGTTTCGATACCGAGTGATGGGACGGTTAGGTGGCTGGTGTGGTGGTGAAGGGAAGGGGGGTCCAGGTGTTTGTGGTGGGTGGTGGCTGGTGGGATGTAGAGCTAGTAGAGGTAGTTGCACAACATAAATGAGCATGATGTAATGTGGAGAAGCCAAGATACACACATGGTTGTGACCGAGGTTCAAGTTTGTGTTTGGTGTAAGGTCGGAGCTAAGGGTAGCATAAACACCCAAAAACTTTGAGTGAAGTATATTGTGGTTGGTCCCTAAATAATTTGTGATATGATGTGTCATATTTAAGGACAGGTGTGGGCATTCTATTGATGAGATATGTAGCACATTGGAA
>CAVNYN010196008.1:504-18796 GCA_963692815.1 Nyctanthes arbor-tristis
AAAGTTGAAAAGGAAAAGGAAAAGGAAAAAAGAAGAATTCTTGGAGGAAAAGGAATCCAAATCCTAAAAGGAATTATCTTATCTTCTAAGTAAACAAAGCCTATAAATAAATGTGTTTTCCTCTTCTTTTAGGTACAAGAGTGACTTGAGTCTTTGAGAGAAAAATTGGCGAGCTTAGCATCTTGTGAGTTTTTCTTGTAACTCTTTGAGGTTTGTTCAAAGAGTAGAAATTTTAGGTGCTGTAGAGTTTGAGTATTTTTCTTGTAATACTTGGGGGTTGTGGGTTGGTGAGTGAAATTCTATATGGTTGTAGCGACTTGAATCATATAGTGAAAAGCTTTGATAGTCCCTAAATTTGTCTTCGTTCTTTTATTTTTCCCTTGTCTCATCAAATTCCTTAAACAACGATCTTGCGGGCGTAATAGGGGAATCTACATTAATTCCCAACAGTTTATATGCAATGTTCCAGTAAAAACTTAGGAAGGATGGCTTATGATGTTTTTAGACTTGATCTTACCACCTATGAGTTTACATGGAAATCCTTGGAATCCCCTTCCTTAATGTGTAAATTAAGTCTGTTTTTGAATGGCCTTCTATTTTGGCTTTCGACAAGCTAGTATATAGTGTTGAGCTTTCTTATATAGATTGGATGAATATGGAAAACAACCAGATTCTAAACATAAAGATCCATCGTGATTTCTTTTCCGATTGGAGGACTGTCCGCTAGCTTGATATCATGGAATGGGAAGCTTCCTATTGGAAAAATAGAACAAGATCAGAAGCTGGATATTTGGGTGCTAGAGGGCCATAACAAGATTGTTATACCTTTGACATTCATGAAGTCTCATCCAAGACTTTCGAGCGAGACTTTCATTCCATATGACATGAAACGCAATATAGTATTGTCATATAGCCCACAAAATCTTCATTATGATATCTTTTGTGATAGCCTCAATCCCACATCATTTAGGTAGAGAAAGAGAGACTAGTTTATAAACTAAGAGACTCACTCTATCTGACATGAGACTTCTTGGGTGGAAGCCCAAGAGCAAAACCGTGCAGGTTAGGCCTAAAATGGACAATATCATGTCAAAGTAGAGCGGGTCGTTACATCTTCGGTATTGATATATAATGGTTATCCCTTTCAAAGGATTGCCTTTAGAAAGGAAAGTCAAAATTATATAGTCAACCAGGACAAAGTATTATGCAACAAGGTGTTCATTTCCCCCGCTTAGATTCGGAGTATGAATATTATCTCCATCTATGTGATTGTTTTACGGTTCGCACTATATATTCACTAATTAAGATGTGCATTTTTTACTATCATTTTTTTTTTTGGTCTTGTAAAATTAGTTGCAACTGGATCTTCTCTCAAGTCACACAATTTGCACAAACCACCCACTTTAAGTGCACTAAATTTGCACGAACATATATGTCTGGAATCATCAATAAACTAGTGAAACATTTTAATTATTCATCCTCGATTCCTCATGAATTCAAAGCCGAGACGCTTTGCTCTTTTTCTTCACCATAGCCCTAAAGTATGCTCCCGAATTTGACTTCTCCTGGCTGATGTTTCTTACAACTTGGTAATTAGATGATTCAATATTTAAGCGTGAGTTCCTTCCTCATCACCTGCTCGTATATGGTTTTTCATTTTCAGATCTAGTAAATGCGTAGTCTACTAAGTCCATGTTTTGAGAATTAGTCTAGCAGCTCATGTGTTGTTGCTTTTCTTCAAGGGAAGTTATCAGTGCTTCAATATACAGGATTCTATGAGAATCCAACATATTTTAATTAATCATCAATTTCAATCTGACAAATGTACCTTGCATGTTGAATTGGAAGAAGCGCGTTTTCTAGCTTCATTTCCATCCTATTAATCGATCTTGCAATGATATCTCTCTGTGCACGAAGGTTTCTTTTATTATTGGTTCTTCCTTGAATTCTGTTTTCCATCTCTTGACTATTATCAACTCATTTTCACTGTTTCTATCTACATACAAATGGAAGTTGGTGATAGCTTGTGTCTCTGTGAGTACACAAAAAGATTACATGGAAAGCAGTTTATCTGATGTTGCATAATATGATAATGAAGTATATAACGAAGAATACGCACCTTGTGCATGTGTAAGATGTAGCATTCTTTGCCCATGATTACAACCTCAAAAAGATGGAATACCATCTGTTGAACTTTGGTTTCTGTTGCCCTTTTTTTTTTTTGGGGGGGCAGTTGCCTCTTCCTTCACTTTTTTGCAAAACTGGTTCTTGTCTACTCTCGGGTGCCTGCTTCAATAAGAGTACTTGTATCATTTCTCTACTTTTTACTTGTACAATTAATCGCCTAATTGCAACATGATTTTCTAATGAGCTAGATTTGTATGAGTTAGATGATTTCAATTGGTTATCTGGTGGGTGTCCCGATACACACTACATGTCTGTATAACACAATACATATGGTTTTATATTATTTTTTAAGGTTTCCCCACTCAAGGTCAGATTTGACCTTAGCACAATAAGCTTATCTTGGGGGTCTAACTATCCTAGGGGCCCAATTTCATGAACTTCTTTTTTATTTAATGAAACAGAAAATAATTTATTTCCTCCCTCTTTTTTTTTTTTTATTTAAATGATGGCATTTACATTGGTTTAAAAGTTCTATCTTTTGGCTGCCCAAAAAAAAAAGTTCTATTTTTGGCGTCACATATCCCTCTAGATGGAAAATGAAATTATCTACACTGATTGGTAACTTTTAATGCCTTATTTAAAACCCATTATAAATCATATATATATATATATATATTTAAAGTTAACTAGTATTTTATACTAAATAGTTAAAAATTAAAATGTCAAGTCCTATTTACTAAATTTCACAGCGGGGTTCACTACCTCTCCGTGTGTAGATGCACAATCAACAAGGACGGATCTAAGACTAAGAGTGTGCTCCCTTGGTCGATGGCACAACCGAAACATGGGCTGGCTTTAAATAAAATAAAAAAAGTGGAAATTAGGTCATATACTACCTCTATGCATATATATTTAAAAAATACTACATCTTGAAACTAATTGCAAAAATACTATTTTTTTGATATGTTAATTGCATTTGATATTATATTAAATAATAATTTTAATAATTCAATTATTTTTCTATTCTCTCTCCTAATCCACACAAAATTGAAATGGAAAATGCCTCTTAATAACTCGTTTTTCGTCCTCTCTTATTTATCAAGATATTCTTACAATAATCTTTGGATTTTGGTCAGTACCATTTCAATTGCTTTCCACAATTCTTCACTACCATTTCTTCATCTCGTTTGACAAGTTTTCCTCTCATAGTGAATATTCAATATGACTTGGTCAAGTGTTCTAGTATTAAAGGTTAGTTTTGCGACCAATTTTGAGTTCTCTGATTATTCTTCCAACGCAACACGTTACAAATTTCTCTCTCTCTCTCTCTCTCTCTCTCTTCTTTTTTTTTGTATTTTTTTCCAGCTTTTACATCAATTTCGCCAATTTTTTTTCTTTGAATGGAATTTTCTAGCATATTTGATATAACAAGTAGAAAATCAGCAAATCTGACAAATTTCACGGTCAACCAAGACAAAGCAATTTGTGTGTATGTAATTTCTATCTCCAATGAATGAGAAAATGGTACACAAAATCAATTGTAAAGTACTACATTATTTAAAATTTATTTAATGTAATTTTTGAAATCTATTATATTAAGCACAATCTATTACATCGAGTGTAATTGAGGTGTAATACAATGAATTTGATGTTAAATTTTTACTTAAGTGTATTATGCTGATTGTATTTTTCGGTTATAACGCACTACATAGATTAGAGTTAACGTGTTGAAACATCTATTAATCTTACAACAAAAAGAAGTTAACGAACTGCAACATCTATTAATCTATTAATATAATGCATTGCAATTGAAAATTACTTAGTATGTGAAAGCGTAATATACACTCGTTTTTATGTAATTTATTACAATTGAAATTAATTTACATATCATTAGAGAAGAATTCTTCATGTTTTAGGCATGAAAATCATTCACTAAAATCCATATAAACTATCTATGTAATGTGTAATATTTAATAAGGTAGCAGAAAACTAAAATTATAATATATTACAATAACATGTATTTATGTCAATAAAATTCCACTATATTCTCTACATTTGTAGAGATTATAATTATGTCTCAGTTTAATTTAACTAGGTTAATATTTTTAATTATTATTATGATAAAATTCTACTATATATTCTCTACAGTTGTAGAGATTACAATTATATTTTAAGTTAATTTAATTTAATTTAATTAGGTTTTCCTTTTTAAAATAGATAGAGACAGGTTTACAATCATGGTAAGTCTCTAATAATTACAATCACGTTTCATTTTGATAAGATTTTCTTTTTTAGAAGCAAATGTTGGAAAATAAAATCTGGATTTTTTTTTAATTCCCAAAAAATGCTAATAGTATTTTTGTTATTTGTTTACTCTATTTGTTACAAATTTCCAAATTGTTACAAAATGTAGTAATTATCCAACTTGTTACAAACGTGACAAGAGTAAAATTTGTCAGAAAAATAAAAATAAAAATACGATGTATTTTAGGTAATTTTGTTCACCCGCCCACTGTAGGGGGGGTTACACCACAAATTTCTGATGTGACAGTAACATGGCCAGACGTGACGCACAAATGGTCGTTATGTATGTTGGCTATGTAAAGTGGATGGTGTAACCCCGCCTACAGTGAGAGGTGAATATTACTCGTATTTTAGGGGTGAAATTATTTGAGTGAAGGGAAACCAAACTTACCCAACTCATGCAGTCTCATATTCTCATTTACCTTCTTTCTTTAGGCCTAAAAGAAATACTACACAAATTTACTAAAAGTAAAAAATCGTAGAGTTCAACTTATTTTTTAACTTAGTACTAGAGTTTGATAAGTCGAACATTTTTTGTAATGAACTTTGATTTTATTTAATATTTTAAAAAATTAGTGTCTATATAAATGACTTTTTGATTTTTGGATCCGACAACCCTCAATGTGTCATGCTAACTACACCCCTAACAATCAACAACAAGAAAGATAGAACATTGACTGTTTTGGCTGTTTCCCCATACATGATATCAACGAGTACTAATTTCCTGATCAGCCATGACCAAAGAGGGGAGTGTCGGACGTAGCACGCGGTCAACTACGTGTTAATTAAACTCATGAATGAAAAACAAGTTTGGTAGCTTTTCTTCGTCGGCAATAGGCATCATTTTCCGCCAAAGAAATGTAATGTGTCATGTTCTCAAAATTAATACAATTTGCCAGCTGAACAAGTTTTAAGTAATTGTGTTAGGAGTATCTATCTACTATCATTGTCAAAACATATGTTGTCTAATGGTGGGATTTGCCCGGGTAGGGGTGTAAAATTGAGTGAGTGAGTGGGTGGGGGAGTAAAACTGGTCAAATAGTACGTGAGTGAGTTTCCTATACTTCTCGTTTTGTAATGCTTTAAAAATATCAGCTATCATCATATTATCGAACAATCAGCAATAATAATTTTAATATGGACTCCCTTATAGAGACACGAGTGTATGTTGCCCCTTCAACACCTCTAATTTGCACGTGATATCATAGACCAACTAATGGGGTCATGTCCATGTAAATAAAATTAGTGATCGTAAAGACGTGACATACATCGAGTGTCTTTGTAAAGAAGATACCCGATATCTCTATATTAAAATTACAATCCGTAAGAGATGATGAACGAATGAAGCTAGCAAACCAGTTGCCCATTCTCAATGCGGCACATTCTATTGTGTCCATTAGACACCATATATGATGTCAAATAAATTATATAGTAGGGACTCATTTGGCACTATAGGGCTCTTATAGTGTCCAATGAATGCATGTCACATAACTCATTAGACAACATCTTATGTTTCAAGTACCTGACATATTTCTTATGCCAGGTACATATTGAAAAACCATCCTTTAGGAACATATTTCTTATGTTTCAAGTTTTTGCAAAGATTTTTTTCTTTTTAACAGGGTTTCTTAAGAATGTCAAAGTACATGGCGTCTATTGTTACATCGACACCAGACTCTAATGGAGTATAATACCAAAACATCGCAAAACCTTTCTTAAATCACTTCAATAACTATCGTAATAGTATCCAATGTTTAGTGTTAGAACATTTTCAAAAAAAATTTTTTTTTGAATGAACTCTTTGTATTTTCAAAGATTAAGGCTGATTTGAGAATGTGACTTGTCATACATTAAGTGTCGATTATCTCATACTGGACGAGTAGGCATACATTCTTAACATTATTTTACAAGGAAATTGCAATATTTGACCGCATGCATATTTTGTAGAAAAGAAACTATAGGAAAAAGCGCAAACATAATTCAAGATTTATGACTTCACAAAAAAAAAAAAAATGATTTATGAATAGTATATGCTAAATGAAGAGAAAATTTTCCCAACAAGACGCGCGGGGTCCCACGTTCCATGTGGTTCCTCCTTCATTCTTCAGTTCGTCAAGTCCCGTAAATCACAGCTCAAAACACACATTCTTAATTAAAAATCTCGGAAATAGATCATCCATATTGAAATCGCAAAATTTTGAAAATTACAATTAACAACAATTATTACTAAGACCAATTATACATAGAGAAATATTTGTGGGTTTATGGAGTAGACTGTGTCAAAATCAGCAATGAAAGGCGTCTTTTCGGCGCCCGGTGATTACATCTACTTCAAGTCTCAGGTCCCTCTTCACAAGATCCCCGTGAGCTCCCTTTTCTTTTCTTTATTTTCCGTAAAATCTTTTTGGGTTCATCTGTTTCGTTTCATTATTGGTTCTTGATATTGGGTTTTCATTTTGGCCTCATTTCTTCACGGGGTATGGCTCTGTCTCAATTTTGATTGGTGTTTTCTGGATGAATAGTAATGTAATTATTATAATCTTGAATCGTTGGTTTCTCTGAATTAGTTGAGGTTCCTGAACTTTAAGTTAATTGGATTCAAGATCTTACCTTAATTTGCTTATTGTTCCTTAAACAATTTGTTTTCCTGAATTCGTTTATTTTGTTGTATTCATTTGCTTACTTCGGTCTCAGTTGGATTGGTGCTCTTTTAGTCAAATATTGGTTTATCCTTATAAAGTTCGTTGAATTGGATATGGGAATCAGTTTGTCAATGGATAGACTTGGTCATATTTTTTGAATTTAAAAAGAATGCTACTTTAAGATCATCGTGCCATCCAGTGTCATTTTGCCAAAATTCTCTCCATTCTATATTCTTCTGTTAATTAAACTTTAAGGAACACCAATGCTTTACCTACAAAGCTAGTGGCGAGGAACAACGGACATCAAGATGGTAGTATTGAGTACTGAGGAGTGCTTGTAAGAAAGAAGAGCAGACAATAAAACTTACAGAAGGATAACAATCTGCACAATCCGTTACCACTTTTTCTGGAAAGACAAATCAGTTACTTATATAGTCTAATGAGGTACCTTAAAGTCTTCACCAAAATGTTTTGCAGATTTATTCAAAGCAGTGGCGATACTATGATTTTGGCCCCAAGGTTGTGCCTCCACTAATATGCCTTCCTGGCACAGCTGGCACTGCTGATGTTTACCACAAACAAATCATGTCATTGTCCATGAAGGTATTATGTTCATGATTTATGATATTTTGTCAACATTCTTTATAGTTCTTCTTGTGCAATTTCAAGGTTCAACTCTTATGCAATTTCCATGTTTTATTGTTTCCTCAAGTTGTATCGTGTAATGGGCGCTAGAAAATACATAATGTACTAATATCTGTACCACCTCCACTGTCTTCCAATATTAACAACTCCCCATAAACACGTAGGCTATGGCACTGACTCTTTAATATATTTCCTAAATTTAAAAATAAATGATGCAGAAAATAGCTCTTAAAATGTAACTATAGATGTCTTATGATTCACCATTCATAAGAAATTCTCCGTGGATTTTACTGATTTATATGCTAAAATTTCAAAATTTTCTAGTACCTCTGGGAAGTGCCGTTATGGCACTTCCCATACTTAACGGCACTTCCCTTACCATGTGGTGCCTGGATTAACGGCACTTCCCATACTTAACGGCACTTCCCTTACCATGTGGTGCATGGATTTACGCCATATAGATTTGAAAATTCACGTGACGTGCATCTATGCACCAACATGGGACTGGAGGTGCTGTAACCGGATTTTTATAGTTTTAAAAGGAGCTTTGAGCTGCAGAATTCATTCCGAGGGGAACAGACTTATTAACATCATGCCTCAATATGTAATACATTATGTTTTGCCCATTTTCTTGCATTAAGAGACATGACAGTGAATGCCCACTGTTATCCTAGACTATTTGATTCAAAACATTCTAATAATTATAAACAGACAATTCACCATTTTCCTTTTAATTAAGTGCTGAACATAATTCCCTCTTGGATGCAGTAACAATTGTTTGGATAGACATACGTCTTGGAGAACATCCTTGAAGTAGAAACAATGGAGCATTACATAGAACTTGCAATAGCAGCCTAAGCAATAAACACATTTTCTTGTTGAAGGCCTTGTCATTCAATTCTCTTTCTGCCGGATCGTAGATACTACCTCTCAATATAGATAGAATCCGTATTTGATTCCTCAGACTTTTTCTGCTTAGCCGGTTGGTTGTTGTTCAAGCATTGGTATTATGTTCAGAATCAAGGCCCATTAATCTGATATTTTGTTTTAAAATATAAATGAAATGAGTGAAAACTAGTGGCGGAGGCATGCGGTAGTTCTTGTGGTTCCCAAAGAATATATGCAGAAAAGAGTTTGAACATTTTCTTTTGTAAAACAGAAGCGGCTACCTAAAATGCCTCAATGCTTGCAAACTATTTAATAGGCTACTTATATTTTTACATTATTTTCTTTTAAGAAAATAAAAGAAAATATAAAATGAGAAGAAACCATGCGCAGTTAGCAAAGAGACAAGTATAAACATTCAGTTGAGAAGTGAATGAGTATTTTGCTTTGTCGTACATGCAATGCCAATTGGGGCTCAATCAAAGTAGGCTACCAATACCATCTGGAGTCCCAGTCAATATGTTCACGTGACCTGGACGCGAGGACTCTCAAATTTTAAGTCGATAAAATGTCAATTTGTGAGCACTTACTCTTTCCTAACATTTTTTACTGTGAAGGAAAGCTTGAGTTCAGATCTAGCCTTTACCTTGTATTGATGCTGAATATCCCAAATCTACCAATACATTTTATACTCCCTCCGTCCCACATATATAGGCTTCTTTGCCTTTTTCTGGATGTCCCAAATATATAATCTTGTTTCTTTATTGAGAATATTAATTTACATTATTTTACCAAGTTACCCCTATTTAAGACTTAATTATAACTATCAGTTTTAAATTCTACCCATTAAATAAGGCTGAATTAGGAACAAATTTACAAAATTTATCTATCCAATACAATTTTTAATCCTTGTGAAGACTCAAGTGGGCCTAAATATATGGGACAGAGGGAGTATCACTCTGTCGTTATCCTTTTCATCTGTTGAACTTCCTAAGCTTCTTAATGCAAATTGAACTCATGGTACACTAACAAACAAGAAGTTGTCATTTGTCAACAGCATAATTGAAAACTTTTTTCCTGTCCATAAGTCACATCAGGCTCACTTTACCTGTTTATGGATCTCCCTTGAATAGATTTGAATAGAGGTCAATTTACACAAGAATTATGTGTGTCTTTAAATAAAATGTGTTAAAATTAGAAAATAAGCTGGTCGAGCACTTATTCATTTCCAAGTAATTAAACTGTCTAATAGCCAAACCATGCAACTAAAGTAAATCTTTGTTAAGTCGAGTTGTGTGCTTGGACTTTTTCCGATAATAAACTTGTTAACTCTAGGGACTAATTCCCCTCATTAGGAAGATGAGGAATCCTCTGATACAAAAGTGGAAAAGCTAGAGTCATGATTACAATTTATCTTTTTAGCTAAGGATAATTAAGGGAAAAAATATTTGCGTATGAACTCTTACCTACTGACCCATAAGAATATTAGAAACTTATCTATACCTTGTACCTCGAAACTTTCATCTCATCTTTAAAATACCCAATTGATTCTCTCCACCCATGTTTACAAAATAGCTAAATTTGGCTTCCCACAGATTTACGAGTTACGATCCTCTTGCTATCAATCATTTCTACTCTTCTAAACCTCGACAGTAGAGATTCACTTACCACAACATTTTCTTCAGTTTGGGAAAATTCAGATCTACTTGAGAATGGTCAGTGCAAGCACAAATCAGAAGTTTCACTAACTCAATTCTCAAGATATATTGAAGCTGAATAAACCATTTCATTTTTTTTCTTTATTAGACAAGTCAATAGAACTTTATAGGAAAATCTTTAAACAGTGAGGATTATAGGGGGCCAGGAAATGAAAAGGCAATTGAAAAAGAACCGACCTAACCTTTCTCTTATAGATGACGAAATCATAAACTTTGAATCAACCTCCAATATTTATGAATGCAGGAATAAAGAGAAAGGGGAAAAAGAAAGAAATACAGTGGTATATGAGTCCCTAAATACTGTTATAATAGATGAAATTGATAAAATTGAAAATACTTGATAGAATTTGTTGGATAAGAGTTATTCTTCCCATCTCGACAGGAATTGTGGAATTCCCTTGACTATTTTGAAGACCAAAACTTTATTGACAATGTGTTAAGATGAATATATAGGAATAAATAAATAAATAAAAGATTCCTTTTCTGAGCCACTTGAGCTAATGAAGTATAGGTAGGAAGTGGGAATAGTATTAAGAATTAAAATTAAGAACAGTTATGGCCTCGAAATAGTGATGGCAACGGGGCAGATTCGGGGCAGCCCGTTAACATTTTTTGCCTCCCCGCCCCGGCCCGCCGCCCCGACTATTTCGAGTCGGGGCTCGGGTCGGTTTGGGGCAGCAAAACCATCCCGTTTATTTTTTTTTTTATTTTTTTTTTTGGGGATTTGGTGGTGACTTTTGGGGTTTCTATGCTACCTAAAATTAACAACCACCCTCAGAAAATTTTTTTTTAATGAAACTTAGGGTTTTGTAATTGTTTTTTCTTTTTCTTTTTTTTTTTTAAAAACACCTAAACGGACCCCGCCAACCCGTGGGGCGGCGTTTTTCTGCCCCGTTCGGTTCGGGGCACCGCGGGTATTCGCATGCCTAGAAACACTTCTTTTAGAATGCTCAACATAATTTTCAGTGTGACTGTGTAACAAATTTTTCTTTTATTATTTTTGTATGATTTTTTCTTGCATACCATGGAAGCAATTTCCTTGAAGGATATTTTGATTTCTTTCCTTTATTCAGGGTTACCGAGTTATATCTGTTGATATTCCACGTGTGTGGAACCACCATGAGTGGATTCATGCATTTGAGAAGTTTCTGGATGCTATTGACGTTCATCATGTAAGGTTCCTGTTTGTCTTTTACAAATTATCCTGTTTTATCGTTCCAATTCTAATTTCCTCTTGTTTGGTTACCTCCCACTTCTATTAACTTGTGCTAGGTGTGGGCTGCATATCTTATGTTCATCAAAGCTTGTTTGAGTAAATTAGTGGCTGTTTGATTCTCATTATTGACATTGGTTTATAATGAGAAATTATAATGAGGTGAAATGAGTGGTGTAAATTTAATAGAAGTTTGAAATTTATGGTTATAAAGGAGCAGTTGTCAAATTAGTGATAGGTGAAATTATAAAAAAAATTGATAAAGAGAATCAAACAAGCTCTTATTTCACATAAAAATATCAAAGTTTTTCCTTGCCTCTTTTATTCCCAGAATTACCTTATGCGGCGCTGTCCTTTTTGGTAAGATATGATAAAGAATTTCACTGCCGACATCCATGATATTTTCTGTTCACCCAAACAACTGCTTTCTTCTCAATTGATATCTATATTAGGATATGACAAACCTGGTATATCATTTAGTGGACCCTTTAACAGTAATTCATGTAGATGAACATTTAAGAAAAGGATGCTATATGCGATGATTGACATTTAACAATGGATTTCTGAGTTATGCAGAGTGTGTGCATGAAGAGCTTAGCAAGGCTATATATTTTTCTCCTTCAGATGAGAGAAAATATACAAAGCATGTTTCGTTGTTGACTTTGTATTAATTGAGATAGGATTGCAGCTCTGCTAAATCCGTTTTATTCTACCCATTAGCTGACGTTTCCTGTCAAGCTTGAAAGAAATAACTAATTTTCTTGAAAACTAATTGGATGAGAAAGCGACTCCTATTTCAGATTTAATGAAATTAATTAACCACACCTGAAGTGGCTGTTTCATCTGTATTCACCAGATTCATCTTTATGGAACATCTCTTGGAGGCTTCCTAGCTCAACTCTTTGCGCAGCATCGTCCACGACGAGTTAAGTCACTGGTACTGTCAAACACATTTTTGGAGACGAGTAGTTTTTCTGCGGCCATGCCATGGGCTCCCATGTATGTTATAGACTCGTGATTTGATCTGATTCTGATCATTTTATTATCAAATCATGTATGCTACTATTTCTAAACTTCCTACTGGATTGATTTCTTAACTTCTTGGCAATGTTGGCTGTCTGTCTATCCTAGACCTCAGGTTATGGCATTCCATGACTGGTTGGCAATTTAGGATATATATGTAGTAAATTTACTTGTGATAGGAGTCAGTTGTTCCCAACTTCCACATAAAAGTGAGCAAAAAGTGGAAAGCAAACATGGTGTTAATAATGGAACAAGTTTATTGAAATTTTAAATTCCAGAATTTCTATGCTTAACTTCTGCAAAATTTATTTGCATTTTAACCTTTTACATAAAATTATCGGATTTTCACTCGACAGGGTGGTATCATGTTCCTATTCTTTCTCCAGTGTGTGTTCTTCAAAGAAGATTAAATTTAAAAGTTATTGCTAATAACTGCTTATTTTGATGTGATTAATTTTCTCAAGAAATTCTTTGACCACAATCTTCTATGTGTATGATTCAACCAAATGAAGGTATTCATTCTGTCATTTGAGGCTAGAATCAGGGAAAACTTCTTCACATTCTTGACCTTAATTTTAGGTTTGGCCAATTGCAATCTATTTGCAAAGCCTTCCAAATAGCCACATGTTGATTTGAAGCAGCTAAACAAGTTTACAAGTTTATCTGGTTTGAAAGCTCAACAAAAATAATCACCTGGGTGATGGTTACAAACCCACCAGTGTATTAACTAAGGGGTGGAAACTACTTTTACAGTTTGCAACTAATAGTTCGTGTCCCAATTGTCAGATGTTTAGATAATTAAGGGGAATAACCGTGAGCTTAGTGGTATTACTTGTTGAAAAATGATTTAGCTTAATTGTGCTAGATCTCCTGGCCATTTTGCCTGTGTTGCGTCAGAGAGTAACTAAATTAGTTCGTTTATGTGCTTTCAACATGGTGCCTAGTGTTTATTGTAGATACAAGATATTCATGCTGCTCAATATTCTTTGCATCTGTGATGCATACATCAGTTTGTGAGATCTGCAAATTTTGGATATGCAGACTGGTATAACATAGATCTTTTCAAACATTTATCTAAAATGCATATTCATATAAACTATAATTATGGACTAAGTTAAAATATCTGATATCCTTTCTAGATGAAACAAGGGTATCAAAAGTAGAGTGTTTGATGCTGGTATTTCACGCATTTACAAAGTGTTTGGCAACTATGTAGATTATTTGTTTGATTATAATCTGCTACATTGATTGGTTGTTTTTTCGTAAAAAGTAAAAAATTACAGCTTGAATTTTACTTTTTGACTTTTTGAAAAAAGTGAAACCAATGAAATGATGCCGTGTGGCAGATTATAATCAAAATAGATTATAAACTACCTAGCCAAGTAACATAGGATATATGACCATTCTCCCGATATAAAGTTTCGTCTTTTAATACTTTTTGTCGCCCTTTTGCCTGGTATGACGGCAGTTGCAGGGCAGCATATTCCTTTGAAGAATATTCCCCGTATGATTCTTGCATCCATAGCACATTCTGTGTGCATAAGATTAATCTTCTGTCTTTTATCACGCTAAAACATTCTATTCTGGCCTTGATCTTGGGCAGTGTTGGTTGGACTCCATCTTTTCTACTGAAGCGGTATGTCCTAAGTGGGATTCGTGGTGGCCCTCATGAACCTTTTATTGCTGATTCTGTGGACTTTGTTGTTGCTCAGGTGAAATTCTGGTGAATGTGGATGAACTTAATTTTTTTTTGTCAAGACATCCGAGCTTTTTTCGAAAGTCCAATCCCCCCCCCCAACCCCCAAGCCAATAAAAAAAAATGATCTCCTGCCATCCACCCACATATGGGTTCCCAATGATCCCCCGACAATCTCCCTTTTTCTCCCTTTTTTTTTTTTTTTTTTTTGTTGTTGAAATCTCATCACTTGACATGCTTAAGACCTTTATTTTTGAAATATAACATCGAGAGTTCTGCGATTAAGCACATTCTCATTCCAAGTAATGAGGCTGGTTAATATTGGCAGTGCTTGCAAAAGATAGAGATGGTGATGCAGTCTGTCTCGCATGTGCATGAGTGGCAGTGGCATTTTATTCCAAAGATGTTATATTTAGAGTTTCTTGCTGAGTTTTATGTATTAACCCATACAATTCTAAATCGTGGTGGAGCTGTAAATATTAAATTTACATGCAGGTTGAAACTCTATCCAGAGAAGACCTGGCTTCCAGATTAAGTTTGACAGCTGATGCTGCATCAGTGGGACCGCTTATGCTTGATGATTCTTTAATCACTATAATGGATGTAAGATCACACAGCTTTCTGTAACTTAGTCATGACTAGCATAACTGTTACAGTTTGCAAATCTTATTCCTTTTTACAATCTAGATTCTTGTAAGCCTAACCATATAAAGAATATAATACACATCTTTAGACCACCTCCCTTACAGTATGATCAGTGAGCAGGAATTCTCTACAGAGATCGAAACTAATATAATCCGAATAAATTCGAAGTTTGATCCTTTTCCATCCAACAAGGGTAAACCCTAGGCTGACATCAATATTGGGGGCTAGGCTAACTTCCACTATTCATTCATTAAGATTAGAGTTGTTGCCACTGCTGTTAATTATCTCCTTTGCTGACATGCTTGGCTATCTATTTCTGAGTACTGTGATCCAGAGTTCCTCTAGTCTACGGATATAATACAAAAAATAAGATTGAATTTACTTTCAAAATTGAAAAGTTCGCTGACAACTTGATTTTTCTTTTTGGTGTGGCGGCTCCTGCTTGAAGACAAACGATTTCTGTGCAATTCCTCAGCAACTTAAAGATCAAGTAAGTGAAAGGTACCCACGTGCCAGACAAGCATCTCTCAAGACTGGCGGTGATTTTTCTTTTCTTTCACGAGCAGATGAAGTAAATCTTCATCTCCAGGTATTGTGCAGAAGTTTTTGCATGTACATTTCATGGATTGTTATCCGATCCAGGACTTGTAATTTGTACTCCCGCAAATAGACCACCAATGTTTACCTGATAAATGCCTTCTATATATTATCAGTTACACCTAAGACGAGTTGGCGTTGAAGCTCGACCAGACTTGGTCAGAAGCATGCCAATGGGTGGTGCTGGTGGGAGTTCAAGTGAACAGGAGGATAGAGGAGGGGATACCGATGATACTCTAGGGGATGATAAGAGGAACCTTGGCAGCTCTTCCAGTGGAAACGAACCGCCCTTGGCTCCTGAACCCGAAGGTACAGATTCTCAAAATTTGGAAAACCTGCTGCTCGCCTGTTCTCGTACGCTTTCAGACGGTTGCCTGGCTCCTCATTTACTGCAATCATTTTCCAAGAGTGAGCAAGGGTTGTCAAACTTCACATGTGAGTTTATCATTCATAGTTTGCTGCCCGTTTACCTAGGAAACTTGTACAATGTCTGGAAGTGTCGGAATACGTACATCCAGCCCGTGTAGATGCAAATTTGTACATTTTCGCTTGTTTCCTTTTCATCTTGAGCGAGACAGCACACTATGTATTTTATGCAAGAACCATTAAGGTCAATTGGGCAAAGTTTATGAAAAATACATCTGTGCACTTATGCTTTATACGATCTGTGCGTGTGTATACCCAAGCAACATTCAGTACAAATCTTGAGACCTAGCATCCTTTGTCGACCTGTTCAATTTGAGGTGGTTTGTAAAAATCTTAAAACTGATTTAACTTCATGAATCACAGTATACACATCAAAGCCTCTTCAATGAAGTCAATTTCATTTCCATTGCCATCTTCAATAGTTACTGCAAGACGCGGTCAACAAAATGTTCTCCAGACAGTATACACATGATAAATTCATACACAAGGAACATATCATATTGAATCACTTGAACAATTATGTTACATATCCCCTTATAATCATCATCACTGGTGCGGGCTTTTATTGCACAGGCAACATCTCCCAGCATGCATATACAAAAGCTGCCAGAGTTGTAAGTTTCCGAGAGTACATAAAATTACAGCAGAACGCTTCGAGTATACCCCTATTTTACTCTGTAGAAAATCAGAACTTCCATTATTCAGGATGAACCAGGAAAAGTCAGCAATTTGGTTCCTGGGTGGAACAATCTAAGCAGCTTCGCTATTCAATTGTTGATCAAGAAACCACTCAGGCGGCCACCATTCTGGTCTTATGCTCTCGACTCTGATGTCTTCCTGTCCTGTTATGGTCAAGGTTCTTGTGTCTCTGAAAGCTTCCTCCAAATGTAGAAGTCCCAGACCACGAGATCCAAGTGCGGCCGTGACTCTCCCAGCCTTTTTGCCAGCTGCTAGGTCAATCACTTCTGAACCTGGAGCAACTTGTTGCTCCAACTCTGAATTAACAAAGAGAAATTGTTGAGACAAAAGAAGATGAGCAACATGGAGACACTTTGTGAAAGCGTACCTTTTTCATTGCCATCTAGAAACCTTAGAGGAATCAAACGCTTCCGAATTACACCACGGTGATGTGTACGGGCAATGAGCTCTTGGCCGATGTAGCATCCTTTATCAAAGCTTATTGCGTTTAAGCCAGCAAGATTGTACTCCAGAGGAATTGCGTCACCTACAAGGTACAACGGCATGTTGACAAGTTATAGCTTTAGTTTTTAATTATTTACACATCTATTCATACCACGGCAACAAGGAATCAGTACTCATATATCTAAGGGGTATTTTTGAAGTTCCGAAGTTCATCACCTCGATTAAATATTTTAGTTGGTGTCTTAGAAATAAGTATAAATGGAAGAAGATGTGAACAGCAGGCAAAACTTTGGAGCATTAGAACAGCTTTACTTGTTCCCATCTCAAGGATATGCACATGACCAGTTGACCCAGCACTCAGCAGTCAGCTGCAGTTGCTGGGAACAAACTTATTACAATGAAGCTTGTCCTCCACCTAAATCAGCATTCGTTCAGTTCTCCGTCTATTATCCCTCATTCCATTACATGGAGCTCACTATATGCAGGATGAGGAAGGAGGTTGTTTCGTCTAGATTTCAACACTCAAGTTTACACTTAACTTGATTCCAGGTCAAAAAAAAAAAAAAGAGTCATGCAATGAGGAAATGCCTTCGTTTTATGATACTTTTTTGTGTGTGTGTGTGTGTGTGGAGTATACCCTTTCCACCTTTGTTTGTAAAAAGGAGAACAAAAGTTGTAAGGATACACATATAGACTATAAAAACGATTGCTTAACATGCGCAAAACATTTTTTCCAAGATTGTGTCAGAAAAATATTGAAGAGCAAGATTCTATTTTATGTTCTTAAAATTTAAGAATAGAGAGGAACACCCACCTTTTGGGATTTCTAATGAGCCTTCAGCA
Organism: Nyctanthes arbor-tristis; assembly: GCA_963692815.1. Classification (NCBI taxonomy): domain Eukaryota; kingdom Viridiplantae; phylum Streptophyta; class Magnoliopsida; order Lamiales; family Oleaceae; genus Nyctanthes; species Nyctanthes arbor-tristis. The sequence continues at coordinate 18,412 of CAVNYN010196008.1, forward strand.
ACTCCCTTCTCCAATCTCCACAAAAGAAAATTTTCTTCATCAGTTTCTTCATCTGCCTCTACAAGAGGTGCTGCAACAGATAAACGAATAGATAACAGACAATTTACAAGGGTTTCCTGAATAGACAAAGACAAGTGGGACAACTAGTAAAACAAGAAGAAATTAAAATTTTTCCATTGTAATTTTAGGCTTACATCGTCTAAACAAGATTTCAATTCTCTAGTCTATTTGATATGCCAATTTGACCATTTAATGGAAAATCAGATGAAAAAACAAAATAAGAAATGAGAAGGCAAGAGAAAGTGGGTTACCAAAACTTACGTGTAGTGTTGGAAGGAAAGATGCTCCTATCTCCAAGGCAATCCAATCTAGGATCCTTATTCCA
>CAVNYN010196090.1:3569-36973 GCA_963692815.1 Nyctanthes arbor-tristis
ATATATATCTATTAAGAAAACCAAATCCTATTTGGTCTAGGATTTTGTATCCCTCAAGGCTTCTACTTTTATTCAACTAAATTATTTAATTCATCCTTCAACTTTTGTCTTGTATTTAAGTTGGGTAACATTATGGGCTGGACCCGCCCAACAGAGGGTGGTTGGTGGTTTGGGAGCCGACAGTAGAGGGAATGGCTTAGAGGTTTGAATATGGTTGTTGGAATTTTTTATTTATCTATTTATTTTTGGTTAATTGGAGGGGGCGGGGCTGTCTATTTGTCCATGGTGGAGGTGACTGGGCGCCATTTAAGCAGATTTGGTTCCAAGTTAGGAACCAGATCTGTTTTGTTAGAAAAACCAAGAGAATGAGAGATGTTTATCCACTTACAATTTTCACTCTCCTTGAGTTTTTCAAAAATTTTTCCAAGTCTTACAACATATACTATATCCTAGAGTAATAATTTCTCACGAATAAAAAGTATTATTGAAAGACTTGGAGAAGGAGATAGCAACAGATTGACTAAGACAATGACAAATAGTTTTAAAATAGTCTTAAAAAAAATAGGTGCCCCCAGGGTATAGCTCAACCGGTCGAACAATCAGCGCAAAGGATTGCTTCCGGCGGCATGGTGAGGAGTTCGAAACCAATTGAAGGCATTTGGAGGGATTATTTGCACATCACTGCCAAGTGTTGGAGGTGTGGCGGTAGACTCCCTTGTGCGCATAAGCATACAGTATTGTGAGGGGAACCAGGGACCAATTGAGGCACATTACGCTATTTACCTCCTACAAGGTTCTAGGGGCAAGGGTCATGGGGGCACATGATTAGTCTGGCGCAAGCTGGGATACCTGGTGCCAATCCACAAAAAAAAAAGGCAATATAAAGATTGTTCAAATGTCTACAGTAAGTATTATTTATAATATTCACTTCAACAATTTTTTAATGTAAGTATCTCGTATTTTAAATAATTTTAGTTTCGTCTAATATATTCAGAATGTTGGTCCCTTCAAGGAAACAACATTGTCATAAAAAGCAAGAAACTATAGGTGATTTCAAGAAATTACTAATGATTTCTTATTTTATTTAGCAATGTTTATTTATTTGAAAGTAGCAACGTTTGATTTTTAAATGAACTAGCAGCACTTTCAATATGTGGAAAAAACCAAATATGGTGATGGAGAAAAAAAAGCCCAAAGTTGTGGGTGGGCGCTTTGGGTTTTTCCACCCTCATTTTCCCTCCTTAACACTCCCGCCCCGCCCCAACAAAAAAAAAAAAAAAAAAAAATTCCCTCACATTGGAAGTGCTCTAACGTTACCTTAGAAAAATTGATTAGTTGGTTGTTGCTCAAATCTTGCTCAAATCCTCACCAAACTGAAACAAACGTATAAATGTCTGGGTACTCACAGTTAAATGTGGATACCTCCTTGGAAATGTGATTGTGCATAATTGACCTTACATTTGGGAAGTAAGAGGGGGTATAAATATCGTTATATATTACCTGTGTCATGATTTGTACGGCTTAACAGGGGGGCTCTTATTTTTCTGCAAGTGGTGTTTTTGCAAACGAAGGCCCACAAACAACTTCTGTGAATAACCAACGAAACGACATACTTCTATATCACTTATATTTATATTAGAAAAACCTTGTCTCCATAAAATTATTCCAAACAAATAGCAAGTAATTGTTTGTCGAAAGAGAGGACCACCCGTACAAAAAGATGGTTTCCCTTTTAGTTGAAGCGCACTTAATGGCACAACAATCAATAACTTGGTACTCATAACTAATTAATAACTCACATGTGTATTCAAAAACTACAATTTAATAATAAATGAACCTTATAAATCCATTGTCAGTTCTCGATATTGCCGACAAGGCGAAGTGTAATAGAATTCCAAAATTTAAATAAAATTATTCTCGCCTCTCGGTGTCATTTAACAGATATACATTCTTAAAAAGCTAGCTTCTCATCAAACTGGATTTTAAAATAACAAAATTTGCTACGGACGCGTCTTAGGCAAATTGCAACTTTTTGGTTTCTCATCACAAGGTATCCTCACCTCGACTAAAATCCTATTGCATACTATTAGTAAATGAGAACGTGTTAGTAAAAGACACGAACAAAAAGAAGCTTAAGTGACTTATATCTGTTACATTGCTGAAGCAAACCCCAAGTTAGGAGGGAAGCAATGATCTCCTGACTTCGACTTCCAGAAGTCATTCCATATTCTCAACGCCCTAACACCTTGAATACTAGCAAAATACTCATTTCTATGATTAACAAATAAGCCTCTGGCTGCAAATCCAACTGATTCAGTCCAGTCCATATAACTTCTTATCCTCGAAACTATTCCACCATGGGCGAAGCCCTCGCTGAAGTTCTTATCCACAGAACTGCTTTCTTGTTGATAGATTTGATCAACTTTGGGTTCTGTAGGTGGATATTGTATAGTTGAGGTATCTTCAAAACCTACATGATTCTCCATCCCGAGTGATTCCCAATCAAAATGGTGCAGATAACGAACTGCGCGCTCACCCACAGGGGTGGTATGTTCTTGCAATTCCAACGCTTGCTCAACAGCTAGCCTATCAAGTTGCAGTTTTAGTTTTTGAAGCTGGTTGCCAATTCTAGCAGACACCGCATCATATAATTTCTTTCTTGAGACATTTTGGTTCTCTTCATCCTCGAGTATATCATCAAAATTAATGGGATCACCAATGAGCACAGTCACCTGCAAATTATTTCAATAGATTAATCTAGATGTGCCATGAATGAACAACTGCAGAAGATTGAGCAACAAAAAAGAATAATCCGTGGGTGAATATGTAGCAACATAATATGGCCAAGTCAAAGTATATTACATACCGTCTTGCCGACTTTGGGAATCTTGGATCCAACTGGCATGATCTCTTGCATCCCAATATGCACAAAAGGAACCACCATTGGTACAGTATCAGCGTCCATGACCAACCTGAACATGAAAAGGATTTATACTTAAAGTTCCAAACCGAGAATGAAGTTTTGTTTGATTTTGATTTTCTGAAATCAATTCTCACTCAAACTCATTTTCGACCACACATTTATCCATTAAAATAAGTTTACACGTAAATTTGTAACTTTTCCTTGCTTTTCAACCACAAATTCTCCCGAAAAATCACATTTTTACAAAATCAAGTCTCAAAAATCTAATCAAACACACTCGTAAACATGAACAGCTTAATACATATGCACATACAAAAATATATGAAGCACTGAAATCACCACACTGCTATTTAATTCCTCAGAGAGTTTTATTAGGTAAAGAGAGAAGAATCACACAAAACTATTCAGGGCTTTTGGTAGTTAGCAAATTAACAAGCTTACAATTTAAATGATGAGCACATCTAGGAAGGGACCAATGACATGACATTTATCTCTTTTGTGCACTTTACAAGAAAATGAAGTCACTGTTCCTCATTTGTGCATTGGTAAAGAAATTAAAATGGTTCTTTACAGGCAAAAGCGTATTAGTAACAAAAACCAATTGGGTCGTGTTTCTATATCAATACTGTCATCCGATAAGCATTTATAAAATTATCAGTACGCTCAATCCAACCACATGATTATGAAGAATTAAGAGAGTTGTTTTAAATAGAAACATCCATGCAACTACTTGTTCACCATGACCTCCTCCATGGTACCAAATATGGAACCTTCAATAGTAACAAGTATCATTATGATTCTTAAGGATATATTGCAACAAAAAAAAAAAAAAAAAAAAAAAAAACAATATTACTATGAATGAAGCTACATATGAGGACTGGCAGTGGTTTAGTTGCTCATGTTCTCTTCAGTAGTTCCTCAAGGCACCGCATTCAATTGCCAGTAACTTCAAATACTTCCCTGGTTCAGGTCCAAGAGGCACATTCGTATGATTTCCTTTGGCCCATACGAGGCAAATGTTCTTCATTCCTCTTAATAATTATTCCATCTCTTGAGAATCTTTCTCAGATTTTGTTGGCTACCTCATTTAAAATTCATTAGGGTACATTTTAGCCCATTGGTAAAAAGAGCCTATGCATAACATTGATTCAGAGTTTAACGCTATACGACTGCAAAGGGGAGTGCATATAATGACTGTCTCAAATATCCTTTATATGCTAGGAATAAAAGTACACCACTGCACAATTCTAACATTTAACCAATCCACATCACAAACTACCTAATACCGGAAGACCACAGTATTGGATTGAGAACATAGTCTTGCAAGGAACAATTTAGTACTTCTTAGAATGCAGGCTTATACCATGCTCACATCTCAACACAGATTATACTGAGAGTTGACTAACTTTTAAGCATAAGGCGGTCTCTGCCTAATTATTTTGACATATGCAGTTACCTACCAATCCCACGTATAAGTTCTTTTTGTCATAATTGCCCTCCAATTATCATCTTATAAAGATAATCAACAGCGCAACCCCCCAACCCTCCAAACGCGCGTGCGCGTTATAAAGCACACCCAATGATTAGAATTTCTGTCAAATGACATTAGCACAAAGCATTCTTTTAACACATTTTCAAACTAGAGGATACATGCATGTTTTATTTTGGGTCAATAACAAATTCCTTTAGCCTACCTCATCCACACCCATATGTGGGTTGAGGATGATTATACAGACAACTAAGAAATGGTTCTGCAACAAGCACTTAAAATTCAACAGGTGCAATAAGTAGCCAACACCTTGTGAAATGACTATGATATCTTACCTCCCAATACCTCTCTTGGAAGATCCCACAGTTTTTCCACCATCTCGAGAGCGACTGCCTTCTGGAAAAATGTGAACCCAGTCACCACGGTTCAATTTGGAAATTGCCAAGTCCATCCCCTGCAGCAGAGAGAAGAAACATTTAGTAGCCAGCTTGTTGTTATGACGTTTGCTTGTTTTCCAAATAACCAGATTATAGTAAAGACAAATATAACACCACATAATGGGTTAATATATAAATTATAAAGCAGAAATGGTAGTTCCTAATCAATCTTTAGAAAAGAAGAAATCAGATGTCGAGGCATTTCATCTTCAGGAGGCAAAACAGCTGAGTGTAAAGCAATAGTATAACTCAAAAAGACAACATTACATTCATACTAAACCACAAAATATTTAAAAGATCGGAAGTATAAAACAATTGAACAACGTTAAAAGTCCAAGCTTAACACCCTGTTAGATTAGCATATTTGTTTATTAAAAAAATAGAAATGAGTGGAAACCAGCATGAGAGTAATGAGTACTATATTGTGGGAGAAAGTGGTTTGACCTTTTATATGCTTTAAAAATCAAAACAAAAATGGTTTCCTATGGGGACTAAAATATAATAAATATAATATAATGGATTAGAAAGTAGCAAATAAACTTAGCAAAAATGGATTGCACAACAAAACCATTAATCCACAGCTAGAACTAAAACACTATCTAAAACAAACGAAAGAATAAACCACCTATTAAAAATTTTGCTCACTTCAACTCTAGGAAAAAAATAGAAAAAAACACAGAAAAGAAAACATAAACACAAATACACAATTAGAATGGAGGGGAGAAAAGCATAAAAAGGGAATAGAGGGAAGTTATGTGTATATGTCCCTTGTCACTGACAATAGGGAGAGTGAATTAACAAACTTTATGCAGGACGGAAGACTCTACACTTGTTCTCTTCTTCGTCTTCCTTCCTAGGTCTTGGAGCTTGGGTTATGTTAAAATAGTCCAGAAACCATTAAAATGTTCTCTGCTATTAAAATGTCAACCCAAAAGTTGAGGCCAGATAAAAGGTGTAGTTAAGGTAATACAAGAGTGCACATATGCTTGTGCCTTGTTGACACATTATGCTAGACCAACGGCACCCAAGGTGTTACCTTCAGCGTAATTAGCCAACCTTCACAGAAATGAACTTGTTACTTCTCCTTCACAACTTAGAATTTAAGAACTTATTAAGCATGATGCCCAAGGAATAAATAAAATCAACTGACCCCTGAAGAAGCATAATTGAAAACAGTGCATAACAGAGGTAAAAAAAAAAAAAGGCCTTCACAAGCCTTTAATTAGTCAGTCACAAGCTTAACAATAGCATAAACTGACTATAATAATATCTGTAAAATTATATCTACTGTAAGCATGAAAAATACAAATGACTGAATATAAATATTCAAGAAAAACTCAATATATGTCAAAGCCAAATGTATCGAGCATACCTTCATATTCTGCTCACTTGCGTTTAAGAGTTAGTGAGTACTAATAAACTTTGCAAGTAAAATAATTTTACATATCAAAGACAATTGAAACAAGTTGTAAATTTGTTGGAGATGGTACCAATAAATAAAAATGAATACCTTCTGGTAAATCCCATCACCACGAGAAACTGGCAGAACTTTGACATACTTGAAGAATGCTGATATAACTGGATTGCGGAAACATCGATCAGTCGCACAAAGTGTCCATCTTAAGTTATGAGCATTTAACAGCATGCTTGGAGGAAGTAGTGAAGCAATAATTAACGGATCGTCCATAGCAGCAACATGATTGCTCACCTGCAATGAATTTTATCAAACCACCTCAGCATTAATAAAAGGATTCACCTTAAGTGAACAATGACAAGTTAGTTAAAAGACGCAAAAGAAAACAGAAAAATATCAGAGAACATGTGGAGCCCACAAAATGTCAGATGACAAAAGTATGTTGCCTACCGTAATCAGTGGCTTGTTTTCTGGCCTATGAAGAAGTGCCTGATGTAAGTTTTCTGCACCATATATCTGGAAGACTAGCAAAGTCAATTCACTATATCTCCAGATGAGAAAAACTAATGATCACAAAACAAGGTAATTAGATACCTGAACCCGGTTAAGGCCATGCATAAATACATGGCAAACATTTCCGATAACAGGAACAGCCACAGCCTGGAGCATTCGAGTCAAGATTGAATCAGCTTCTGCATCAATGTCCTTGCTGACTACATTCGTTAGGCATTTACTACCGTTAGTAGGAACCCATATTTCATGGAAGAAACGCATCCTTAAATAATTCCAAAATACGATTGCCTATGCTTATTGCCAGTGCAAAGTGATACCAGACTCTAATACAAAATAAGAGGATGGTCAAGTTCTCAAGATCGCAATTCTCTTCACTACACATTACAGCCATGGCCGCATAAGCATTATAACAGCCAATAGCAACACTACATGTTTGATTATCAATACCTAATGGAATAAAGTCATTTCTTTCCTCTATAGGGAAACACACTGCCTCGGAAATCGAGAGCCTTTGCCACTATCTTTCTCTGTATAGAGATAAAGACGAATACCTATCAATATAAGTATATATTACCGATTTTCCAAATTCAATCATAACTTATTTCCATCCAGTAAGCTGTGTCAGTAATAAGTTTTTTAACGGACTTTTTATGAAGCAAAAGAACCACAGCTAGAGATCATGTGGGCTCAAATATGTACCTAAAGAAGAGTATGCTAAAATTCATTCAAGCAAGGGAGTTGGAATTATGGTTACTCATTTATGAGCAAGTAACAACAATGACCGTAACAGCAATCCTATGTGCAGAATCCAACCTTATGTGGTATGCATGGACTTTCAGCAAATAAATCTTCTGTTCATTTCATATTCATTTTTCAAAAGCTAGTATAGTCACGGCGATGTTTTTGCCTTGCTTATTCCGTTCAGCTCATATTTAAGTATGAATCTGTGAATATTTTACAAAAAGAGATCATCTTCTTAATGCATGCAATATGCGATAACGAAAAACATTACACATGTTACATCTTACAATTTTATAATACATAATACATTAATGAATATCAAACATTGTGGGAAGAAAGAGTAATTAGGCGCTGTTCTCACCAGTTTTGCGGTAGAAAGTGGAAGAAGAAGGCAGAGAACGATGACGGAAATCTCGGAAGCGGTCAAGCCATCGCCGGACGGTAGATGAGAAGTAGTCGGTAGTGGAGAGCCTCAGGTTCTGGAAATTCCGGCAGCGGTGTTTGTCCACCCCCACTCGGAAACGATCCCTCAGCCGCAGCTGCAGCGATCGAGCTCTATCCTTCCATACATCTTCTCTGTACTCAATCAACCACTCCACCGCCATTCTCAACACCCAAAAGTTCACACACCACACGGTGTGACCTATAAAATCAAAATCATTCAGATCTAATTACTCGAAAGCTTTGTTTAATTGATTAATCTTTACATGAATTGATAAATATTTTGTTCATGATGATGCAGAGCAGTGCTGCGCGACTGTACTGAGAGAGGGTGGAAATAAATGGCAAGCCAAAGCAGTGATGAATGGAATTCCTGTTGGTCACTAGGGTGCGCAGTCGTGTCAAAACAAAAGGATAATCTATTTTGCGCAAATATCTTTGTGGGACCAGTAGTAAACGTAGCAAGTAATGGATGAGAACGGGGCCCGTTATTTGTCACAGAGCTAATTTTTAAATGAATAATAATAAAAAGGATAATAATAATAATAATAATGCTATTAAGCATACCAGTTTTATATTCAAGCATTTATTTATTATTTTCACTTATCATTTAATATCACATTTATTATCAGTATCAAACACCATTAATGTTATATAATATTATTTTTTTTAATTTTAAAGACCACAAACCGGGGCAGAGATAAGAGAGTATCAAATTATACTTGGGCATACCCATATATTAACAAAAAAGCATTTTGTGTACATACAAGTACTTGCCAATATATATATATATATATATATATACAAATTAGCATTAATCCAAGGTAATTGGCCCAAAAAGTCCTTACTTTTGGATATGATTGTAAAAATGGTCCCTAACTTTGATTTTTCATTTTTTTTTGGCAATTTTATCCCCTACTTTCATATTTCGTTTACATAATTCATCTTGATTCCATTTGTGTTTAATTATCTCTATTTTCATATGGGTATTTTTGTCCATACGATTAAAAATCTAAAAAAGATCGCAAGAAAAGTTCTAAATTAATTAGAAAAAAGAGTAGTAGTTTTAATTTTTCTCAACAATGCAATTCAGTATAACTAGTTTTCAACTATACTATTTATTTTGAAGTTTTTTACATTTCAAACTATGACCAGAAATTGTAAAAATGAAAAAAAATTAAGTAAAAATGGAAATAAGGATGAACTCCACCAAAAAAAAGGGATTGAAACTGTAAAAAATTTAAAGGTGGAAACCATCTATATCTATACTAAATACTAAAGCAGGTGAGTTTCACCGGGACCCACAATGTATCTCCCGCCCAAAGCAAGTCTACAAATTTGTTTTTTTTTTTTTTTGGCCTTGAATATCAAAATTATTTAATTGATACTTTCCACAAACCCATTTGATTATGGCACCGGTAAGCGTGCATGAGGCAGCGGCGTGCAACATAAACTTTGCAAGCAATGTGATTTACTTTTTCTTTGGTTTTGTAAACAAGCAGCTAAATCATCAAAGAACCCAATAAATTAAGTTTTCAATGCATGCAATTGTCAATCAGCAACCAAAAAAGGGAAAGTGCACAATTTCAGAGACAACCCAGCAAAAGAAAACCACAGACCACGTCCACCAACAGAGTACAAATTTCTTTGGTTTTGTTGACCCTAAATCAAGAGAGGCACGTGCGCCCTATTTATACACAGCAGGAAGAACAGCTTCTAAACCCATCCTATCCTCAAGCTACGCTGTGGACGAAAATGGAGAGTTCCAGAAGGTGATAGAATGGGACCAAGTGTTGAGTTTCTGTTTCTCGACAAAGCAGTAAGCAAAAAAAAAATGTCAAAACGTTTTCATCATATAGTGAAATGAATACAGTTTTAAATTAACTTTTGTTAACTGATTTCCCCCCTCAACAGGGCAACCGAATCCAGGCATCTGCGAAAGGAAAAAGCATGGATAAATTTGACAATATGAAGAAACTCATCATCGGACCGTGCAAAAGAGGACATTCTTATGACAACGCGGTGCTTCGAAACAGAAAATGACTCAACAAAAAACAACAAACGGTATTTAAAAATCATTCAAATGTTTTTGGCCTTTTTCTTTGTTTTTTTGGTGGGGGTGGGGTGAGGGAGGGGGTAGGGGGCAGCACCGTAAAAATTATTTTGCAATATTAAGAAGCCCAAAACTGAAGAACTAAACATACCATTCTATTGGATAAATATAGGAAAATCACCTGATACACAATTACATGCTTCATTTGATTTATCATTTTCAATTTTCTTTTGCAGAAAACCCGCAAAATGTGGATGGTGTAAACTTAGAGTTTACAACACATTTTACAAGAATGACAGATAGACATACAGCAGTTCCACTCAGTGATATCACAAATGGTAGGCACAATTACATGAATAAATTATGTAAGCAAAAAATGTAATTTTTACTTCTTCAAAATTCTGACCTAAATTCTACCTGCTAATCAGTTGAAGGTTTTGTTGGTTTTTGATTTTTTTCCGTAAGTTTGCAATGACAATGGAAATAGAGAAATGGGAAAATGGGGGTATGGTTAGCCTCCAAAGGCTGAATACCGGGACCTATGTTCTAGGCAATACAAGAATCATTTCTTCAGCCTTGATTCAAATGTGGAGCCAACAGCCCCTGTTTCATTTCTTACAAACTCAATGAAGGACATTCCAAGTACGAAATTATCTTCTATATGTGTTTCTTACATTTGACAATATAATTTTATTCTTTCTTTATAAAAGTATATAGAGTCAACAAAGCAATACTATTAATGTAGGGAATCTTAGTAGGCAGTACCTATATGTTACTTCAAGTTCTGCTCGATTTCTATCAAGTGTGAGGGCAGGCAACTTAGGTAACAAATTAATCTTATACTCTGTAATCCTACGCTCCCATGTATGAAGTTAAGACACTAAATATACAGCACTATTTATTTAGGCCAGCGTAGTAGACAGAATATATCAGCTTTTTCACCTCCAGGTATTATCTATTCAGCAACTATAATTTTATATAATAATTTTCTATAATTCTATAAATTTGCTTCTGTTGTAAGCAACAAGTTAAGGCTCTTAACACTTCAATTGGGCTCAATGAATACTAAATTCAATATGTTATTGCATAATCTGCAGACTTATACAAGAGTTCAATTTATACATTTAAGGCACGATAGAGTAACAGTTTTTTAAAACAAAAAATAGAAGACAATTATCTATTCTTTCACACGAAAATAATTGGATACTGACATATACATATTGAGGGCAAAAGTTATTATCACGACATTAGGTTTCTAGGCAAAATAAATGTAGAAAAATAATTATCTAGAGAAACAAGAGAGAGGCTAGATACATTAGCATTCCCGTTCAGAGTTCATTTCTACATTTAGAAATGAAAAAAAAATAATAATAAAATAAAAATTACAAGATGGGATTGCAGAAAAATTACAAGATGGGATTTTTGCTGCTGGGATTTTTCTTACAAGTGTAAATTAAAAAAATAAAAAAATAAAAAAACATAAGTATTCATCGAAGCACAAAGGAAATATCAGGGAAAGGAACTTTGGAGACAGATTACAAATTTTAAAGGGGGCAGGCCAAACAAAAAATGACACAGCTAACAATCACGACGAAGACTAATTGGCTCAAAAGAAATTAATAATGAATAACTCACAAAAAATGGGAGAATGGGCCAAAAGGTGTCGTTTACTCAAAGAACTTTGTTTAGTGGAAAACTTTTAGGTTAAATTATTAAATTTTAAGATGGAATTAAAGATTCTACACCTCTTTTTTTGTTCCTATCTTTTTTATACAATGACATTAAACTATTTTTAATTATACCCTATTGCATTACTTTTATGCCGTTACTTATTTTATTTTAATAAATCATTTTATTTTATTTTATTATTTTTAATAAATCATTGTAATTAGTTTTAATATTCATTTATTTCTTTATCCCCTAGATTATATATATATAGGTGTATATACATATATATAACGCTGGATGTAAAACACCACAACCCCCTCCACCCTCCGGCCATCGCCGCGCCACCCCCACCAGCTGCCGCCACTGGGTGTGGTGGTGTAAATAACTATATATATAACCCTATCTCAAACACCACAACCCCCGCAGCCGCCGCACCATACCACCTGCCACGCCCCACCACTGACACCAGCCATTGCTCCTACCTCTGTAATCCGCCCCACCTCCCACCGCTCCAACCACCTAACATGCCACGCACCTCCTACTGCTGCATCGCCTGAGAATCTGGCACAAAATCGGTACAAATCGAAAAGCAAAGTATAATATTCAGATTTTTTACTTTCGAATTCACCCATAGTAAAAAAAGGTAAACATTGTAGAGTCTTTGATGATGGATTTTTGATTTTCAAATTCCGGCATAAAAGAAAGGGTATAGTGTGCAGTCTCATTGGGAACAAGGCCAAGAGAAATTATAGTCCAAATTGGAAATAGCCAGCTGTTGACACAACCTATTCCCAACAACCACAAACCCTGCAAACCCATATTTTCCACAATTGATCTACTGCCATTGTTGTGCTTAGTAATGAATTAGGTTAAGTTTGGTGTTGTGGCCGACGGTGAAGACATGTGTGGGGCTGTTGTGGTTGATTGTGACTTGTAGCAATTGATTTTATGATTATAGTGATGGGAGTGATTGAAGTGGTGGAGATGGTGGATTGGCAGGATTGGAGATGTTGCCATGGTGGTCTTCAATAATGGCTGTGAGCCTATGACCTGTTGAATAAAATTGTGGTTCAAAGAGGGCATCGAGACAGTTGAAAGTAGACTGTTGTTGCCGCCGGAACGTTTCCGGCGACTGAATCTCCATTTTTTTCTTTTTTTTTCTTTTTTTTTTTTTTGCATTTTAACGCTGAGCAAATGTGCTATTTTTTTCCTTTTTTATTTTCTATTTTATTTTTTTAAATTTCACGGCCGATTGCAATCCTTTTATTCTCGATTCAAAACTTCGAACATGTTCTGTCATTCACACATGGTGTTTTTGTTTCTTTGTTTTTTGTCATTATAAGAGTTTTACCCTTCTTTGTGGCTTGTTACCATTATTCTATAAATATAAGTTTTTTGTTACTGTGTGATTTTGTGATTGTTATCGTAGTTATGGGTTGTTACCACAAAACTTTTTTACCCGGTAGAACTGACTTTTCTTTCTTCTTTTTCCTTTCTAATTATCAGTTTGTTACTTTTGTTATCATTGTATTTTCCTAGAGGTAACATTGCACCAATAGTAACACAACGTTGTTACTTTGTTTTCTTTGCTTTAACACTTTGTTACCATAGTATTTTCCCCGTGGTAACTTTGCAATCTGATAGTTTTTTTTTTTTTTTAAATCTTTGTTACCATAGTATTTTTCCTATGATAACATTGTAATCCGATAGTTAACATAATTTTCACACGGGAAAATATTGTCAAATTAAATCTTCCCTTGGTTTTTGATAACATTATTTTTTAAATGTTATTTTTCTTTTTTCCTTTTCTTTATTAACTAAGTTGTGGCAGTGGCCCCCGCCGCAAGGGTTTCAGTGATCGTAGTTTGCCGGTGTTGGTCGACAGTGGTAGCAGCAATTGTGAGAAGGGTAATGAGTAATTATTAATAATTATTATTCATAATAAATTAATACTTAGTAAATTTAAAATTAATAAAGAATTAAATTTTAATTAAAATTTAGCTAGGGTAGTTTTGAAATAGAAAATGACATTTTTTAAATTAGTTTCAATTTAGAGGTATTTGTGCAAGACACATCAAAAAAGGACATTTTTATGTAAAGAACCCTAAATTTTAACTTACATAATTGGCATAAACAAATAGGGGTTAATCAACAGTTAAAAGTATTGGATTTAAGGACAAGATAATCATGATCAAGCTAAATAAAATAGGGCCTCTACAAAAAGATAGTAGTGGAAACTCTTTTAATAGTGTCAAAAGTGTCACCCTAAGTTGATGTCAAACTAAGAATTTTGTGTCTAGTTAAAGTAACTATATTTAGTTGCTCTAAAAGACTTGTCCAAACATACCCTTTCAACGTTATATGGCAACTAGACAAATGTTTATTGTTTTCCTAGGATGGCCGATGGAATTGTCTTAAGAATTGGAAGGTTTTGTAAATTGAATCATTGATTGCTTACCTTTCATGACTTGCCAGACTTTCACTTTAAAGGCTGATTTTTTTTCCCCTTCATTTTCCTTACCACTCAAGACCTCACTGCCCTGTGTTTTGTATTCTGAAAGAACATTGCCTTCGGTTTTGGTTTATTCTTGTTGTCATTAAAGTTGGTTGTAAGGTAGATTTTGGATTGCTCTTGGTCAGCTAAAAAGACTTGCTTTGGTGACGGTTGACACTTCATATATGAGTCCTGATCAAGACTTGATTCCACCCTTAGTCCACCGGAGAAGAAGAATCTTAAATCATTCTTTTTCATTATTTTGTAGTTCTTGTTTTGGTCAATTTGCATTGTGATTAACTTTCATACTTTGATTTCTAGCAAAGTTTAATCCTACAGGGTTGTCAAGTTATTAATGTGTGCTATCACGCTTGAACGTTACAGGCTTTATAGTCTCGTTCAACTTCCTCATCAACTTGACACTAACATAACATGATAATGTAGACAAGCAAAGACAATATATTTCCGGGACAATAATGAATATATATGAAATGAAGTGGTATTTGTCATTACAACTGTAAATAGGTAACATAAACTCAAATTTATATCTTACCAAAGTCAATTCCCCGTAATGTTCCATTTTAAATAGCAGTTACAAAGCCTCTACAAGTAAATAGTTCTTTCGATGGAGCTTTTTACTTGACGTGAATGCACAGTTACTAATCCATGAGATGCTCTTAGGTCAATAACAACAATAAATAAAGACGTTTAACGATAAAAAAGAATATTCTCACGGTGATATACATGTTCAAATGCCTCCTCTCTAAACATATCCATGTAAAGATAAGTACTCTTATCGTATGCCTCTGGTTATCGAGAAAAGGCGCAGGAAAAACACACACACACACACAGAGAAGGTGGTTGGCGCAAGCAACCCTGAAGCATATATTGCCACAACCATGCATATTATTCAACTGATGCTGCAATAAAAGGAAAGTAATTATTCTCTCCGAGAGATGAAAACTACCATAACATGCAGAATTGGCATATCAGTATAACAGAAAATGCTAAATCGAGAAAGCTTGGAATATTAAGCACTGCCCACATTCAGGTGTGTCAACAAATGAAGATCTGGAAGTTCGGCTCTTTGACTCCTATGTTTAGGTAGTTAACATCAACCGCCACTTCCCCAAAATCATCTGACAGAGCGAGAAAAATCCATTATTTTGCTTTAGCAGAATAATGATGCAGAGATGTTTAGCAGTCTAGCCACAGACTAGAAACATAGCAAACACGCACCTTCATAGAGTGTCCTTGCCACTTGAACGTATACAGGTATGAGATCTCGGTATATGATTCCTTCAGGATGTGCATCCAAGACTACTAAAACTCCTGTACAGGGGAAAAAGTATTCCACAAGCAATTTAGTTTTTATATCCATAAATTAAGATGCTTGATTGTCCTTTTTCCCCCTTTTAATTGATTTTCCTGCCTCTATTTCCATCATGTCAGGTTTGACGTCCCCTCTGAACAGGGGACGTTAATATGATATTTCAGACCCAAAATGATATTTGCTGAAACTAATCGAAAGCTATTATACATAGGATGAAGTTTTTCATTAATTAAGCAAATAATATTGGCCCAATATTGAGAGGACAGGCACCTTGTTCTGCACTCAAGCCCCAACAGGCCTTGATGCAGCCCCACTTTCAAGCATTTAGCAACTATTTTGGAACAACAACAATGTGACTATAGACACAGATCGTGACCAGCAGTTTGAAGAAGATTTATTACCGGTTTGTTCTGGAAAGCAATTTCGAAATATTCATAGAATGCTTTTGTAAAAAAAATCCAAATCCAGTTGGCAAGTTCTATTGTAAAACAAAATATTATAGTTTTCAAATCCAGAAAATTAATTTCGGTATCCAATATTAAATTTCATTTATGGAGTACAGGATATACACACTAAGAAGCCAAGGAGGTACCTGGTGCCAACCATGATTCCACAGAATTACTTGGCAATGGAGCAAGCCATAATATATTTCTTAAGTTCATTCCATCATCGTAAGGAACGGTAGACCCTGTGCGTTCATTGAAGGCAAAGTCAACAGTGACATAAATCATGAAGCAGATATTAGAAGTCTTCTCATGATACTTCTTCCAACAGAGGAGTCAAATTCACCATGAAGAAATTACAATAAGAATAAAAAAGACATGATACAAATTGTCCACAGACTGTTTATTCATAATGATTGTCTAGCAGGGACATCATGGACGTGTTAATTAGGACTAGGAGTTGAAAAATAAACGTTTTATTTATACTAGTTTGAGCCCATGTGTTGCACGAAGTAGTGTGTTACTCATCAAATTTTGTTAATGTTACATTTTATATGAGAGTTGAGTTGATATTTGAAAATTTTCTAGAAACAGTGGCCGGTTCTCTTATGGAACCAACTCTATAATGCCGTTTAGGTTGTCCATGATTTTGATTATTTCAAAATCGATTCCCATTATTTCAAAATCGATTCTCACTCAAGCTCATTTTCAACCATACAGTCACCTATTAAAATAATCTTGCACATAAATTTGTAACTTTTCTTTACTTTTCAACCACACATTCTCTCAAAAAATCACTCTTTACAAAATCAATTCTCAAAAAATAAAAATCAAACACACATCTACTCCCCCTACTGCCACATGTTCCTTCCCCAATTTGCCAGATCATGAGATTCGTTATAGAAGGGACCAAGCGCTGATTTTAGAATAAAACACATCATTAATAATATGCTAGTACTAATCTGGATATGCTTTAAAAAAAAAAAAAAAAAAAAGAGGTTATTGCCCTATATACCCAACCGCAATCAAAGGAGAGAGAAAAAAAAAATGAAAAAGAAAAAAAGAGGATACTCATGTAAAGAATTTGTTAGTTTAACCTTACATTCATGTTTGATCACAATACTTTGTCCTTAATGGTTCGAATTGTGCTGCAGTGGTTGAATGCTCACGTTTCGTGGTAGGAGATCGAGGTTCGAACCACACCCATCCGTCCCCTCCCCTATCTCCAAAAAAAACAATAGTTTGAACTTAGTCTCCTACATTTTTTAGGGACCGATATTAAATTAACTAAGCGTTGAGAAGATGTTAAATAAAGTTTCTAATTCATATTTTGTATATTGTACTTATTTAAAATTATAGTCTTTGAAAGAGATAGATTATTTAGAAAGTTGAGGTTATCTATTATTTAATTTTAATTGACAACAAATTCAAGGACCAGATTGAATTAGATTTTAAAAATTTTGAGTATTGGACTTAATTGAACAAATTCAAAAAAAAAAAAAAGGTTATGCTGTAAAAGTTTAAAGAAGAAAGTTGAAATATCACCATTAATCTTTCGATATTTCTATGAGTGGTATCTTTATTTTATTTTTTAATTTTATTAAAGTTCATATCAAAACCTTCAATTTAAGGCCCATATTCAATATCTTTAGATGTTAAAATAATGTTTTTTAATTAAAAAGAAAAGAAAAATAAGCTAAAAGAAGTTGAAAAAAGCTAAAAAATTAAAGCGCCTTTTGAAAAAGTCTAAAACGGCAGCCATCACTACCATTTTGGGCAACGAAATTCACCTCCAATTTGGCCAATTGAAGATTGGCACGTATATAGGTATGTGTGTGTGTATAAATCAGCAATGGTGGTCATGTTATAATGAGCAACTGCGTACATGGCACTTAGTTTAGAGCAACTGCAGTGCATATTATGGACTGAAAGCAATGAGGCATTCAAGTTCTCATTGTCTACGTAGCACTGATGTCTAATGAATAAAGTACTAAGCCCAAAATTAGACTCCGTCAAGTTTTTCTCCAACCTAAAATTGTTGCTTATTTGTTTATTCATTTTATTTTACTAAATTAAACATATAAGCACATCAAATGATGCATATGAAATACAAAATTTGTCTAAAAAGTTTCTTAGTGTGTGTATGGAATTGATTTTGCAAGAATCAACTCTTCTCGATTTTTGTGTCAATTCATTCTTAACCACACATTTTTTAAAAAAACAACTTTCACAATTTCCCGTACTACTTTTTAACCACACATTCTCCCAAAAAATCACATTTTACAAAATTAACTCTAAAAAAATCTATTTCATACACACCCTTAATGTTTTATTCTTTGCCACTTGCATAGGAGAGGATCACTTCAAACTACGTTTTTTATTTTTATTTTTATTTATTTTTTTTGTGGTTATTATGCTTACGTGGAGAAATATTTTAGCAAGCCAATGAAGCAATGAAGATGCTCTAAACCGAACTTACCCACTTGGCAGTAGCCCATATTGTATGGAAAAATTTCTTTGTCATAAGCAGGGTACTCTTTAGCATGAAATCTGCAATTTGCAACAGATGACCATGAACAAGTAACATTAAATTAGCTCTGACCTCAAAATCAGATAAATGATGCTTTAACAAAAGCATTCATTCATTCTTATTTAGAAAAAGGAAAAAATGAATGCATCTTTTCAATCCTCAACTGCTCAACCACCAACAGAATAAGTTCTTTGAATGCTACACATTCTTATTCTGATTTTCCTATTCAAATAATAATCTATGTGTGACAACTAATTGATTTATAAACAGAAATAGTTATAAACTGTCAATATAACTGTGGCTGTGTTTATGCAGGCATTATGTTTCAAAGTTTCTGCAACTCAGAAAGCATAAAGATGAATCATAAAGACTAGATGGTACATGGTTTCTCAACTTACAAAATACCAAGTCTTCCAGAATCCTTAGCTAGAAAAAGGTGGCCGTGAAAAAAGTCATAGCGGTTCAATGACACATTCAGCCCTACACTGGGACCCCGCTCAACTATAATTTCAAATAAAAACTTTAGGTATGAATTCAGCTCCTACAAAAATGAAAATCACATGCTACGTTTATTAACAAACACAAAAGAAGACTCTAATCTCAGCAAGAACACAAAACAGTAAATCTTATCATTACTATAGATCATACCTCATTTATGAATCGTCTCCCATAAGGATATCTAGTTAGCTCACATCGCTCTTCATTTGCTCCCTCCACGTCAGGAACCTGAATTGATCATATAAGAATGAACCTTATTCTTTCTCATTAATCTATAGAATGAACCTTATTCTTTCTCATTAATCTATCTCACTCCATCATTAGCATGACTGGCAGCACTACACATATGCAAACACCAAACACTAATGACTTCTAAAACATAGAACAGGCAATAATGAAAATGCTTGTATAGCATATAAACGCACCATACGCCAGAAATTTTCCATTTTGCAGTTATGCCCTTGGCGAGTTCTATATACAGTAATGGGAGATTGGGTAAGTAGAAAAAACTTACTGGGATAATGGTTGGATCAAGAGCAATATGGATAGCCCCAGGATCGGCACCAGAGTCAAAGGCGAGCCGGGCCAGCTCCATTACTGGAGCCGGCGGCCACCATATTAGCCCATCATCGTCTTTTTCGTTGCGAAAGAGCTTCAACCTCAGCATTCGCCGAGGCGAAGAAGAGTCGCGGCTGAGCCGTTGGCTGGGACTGAAGGGAACGAGGAACTTGAGACAGGAACGCAGCTCTCGGGCCACCTCGAAGTTGACGGAACGGGCCTGTTGGGGTGGACCCAGAAGAGACAGCAAGTCGGAAACTGTGGCCCTGGGCTTGGAATTTGGTGGCGATGTGGAAGGGGAAAGACATTGAAGGGATCGGGGTTGCTTATGTTTTGAGAATGGGAGAGAAGTGGTGGCGAAGGAGGCGGCGCCGGCTATCGAGAGGGATAAAAGAACCGCGAATTTGACAGGAAGAGACGACGAACCCATTTCTCTCCTTCCTCCCCGTTTTCTGCACAGAATAACATTTGAATGATTTTTCTCAAGATTATTTTGATCAATTTTTTTCTTTGCTCCAATGGCACATCATATAATCGTATATTTTATTTGAAAATGGGTTGGGTTGGTTTTTAGAAAATGTGCCCAGAGACACCCAAAATGTTCTTCAATCAGATTATTAAAGTATGTGAGTGAGTGAGGAGGTAAGGTAGACTGTGATGGAAGAAGGAAGAAGGATGACTGGGAAAGGAATCAGATATGACAACCGTGTATTTTTCATTTTTTTTTTTGATGAAGACAAACAATTGCAACAATCCATTAAAGGGAACTGAGTACCAATCAGTCAGTGGTTGGTTATATGAAATTCTAATGGACTCTAGAAAAACTGTAGTACAATAGAGTAAAAAGAACAAAATTTGATAAATGTATAAATTTGATCTAAAGATATCGGATGCCTTTAAAATAAAGACACACTGTACTGTTGCGTATTTTCCTCCACTAATTTCATAGAACTAATGCAGTTTAATGCGTTACATATACCCAGTGTTTCCAGATCAAAACTTGCAAAATATATGGAGTCCCATTCTAGAACAGAGACCCGGACCTATGTAGTGCATTTTCCATCACTCATTTGGATCACATGACATGAACCCGATGTCTCCGGATCAAAACTGGATAAATGTGTTGCAGAATATGGACTCTCATTTTAGAGACATTGGTATAACTTGGATCTAAAGCACTTGTTGCACTTCTTGACACACAATCTCCTCATATGGAACAGGGAGAAGTGGAGCCTGGGACCTGCTCCAAATCCTCTTGCCTACTGCTAGAGGCTTCATGGTTTTGAGGTCGAGGATTATAGGGTGGTGGCATTCAAAACACATCCCTAAGTTTCCTGTTCCTGAAAGGATCATCAGATGTTGGTTCATTGAATCATTCCGGTATGGAGCATCTTATAGTATCATGCACCATTGGATTGCCAGTCCTTTCTTGAAGGATTGAACAAATGATTAGACTAAAGCAAGGCCTTTTTGTCCATGTTCCATTAAGGTTTTCCTTTTTTAAAAGTTCCAAGGGATGATGTGAGAATGTTTGAACATCTCTAGGTTCAAAGAATGCGTAGTAAGGTGGCATACTACTCATTCTTAAAAAGAGATTTTTGTTGTAATCAAGGTAGTGTCTCATGGTGACTCGTTCCCATAAAGGAATTAACCATGGCTTACAGAGCTCTTTAGGTGATATAGCATCATACACCTGTACGAGTATGTCTATTGTCCAAGAATCCTGATCTCCTTGAGAGAAATAGGGTTCAGGTTAGGTATCTTCAAAGTTTTCATCGTGATCTATCATTCCTAATGTTACTGTGTGTTCATGAGGAACTACCCAAATATTTTGATCCCAAATGATACCATCATCAGTATAGTGTTTGAGATCTGTTGTAATAATCTTGTCTAACAGTTCAAGCTTAACAAGGTTATCATTATATGCTGGATGTTTCATATGCTTAAGACAAGCATAGAGAGTTATTATGTGATGCTCATAAATATTATAATTCTTATACCTTGAATGGGTACAAGCAATAATATCAGAGTTTGTTTCAACTGCGGAATTTGGTGTTCTATTATCAGAGTATTGCTAGAGTAATCAGATGTTTCAGCTGCAGAATTTGAGTCGTGGTAGTTATAACCGTGGTAATTATAACTAAACTTTATTTTGAAAAATTTTTTCATTTTCAAAGTTTAACACTATAAACATCAGACAAGTTAATGCAGAAATTAAGCAACAATAACAAAAGAATAGGAAGCAAACAATATAAAATCCTATCATGGTGAACTAGCAAGTCATAATTATATGAAAACCCTCATACACATGTTCAGGGAACTGCTCGAAGCATTGGGTACTTTTGAGTGATTTCTGGGACTTACTTCTGCCTTCTCTTGAGGACTTACGCTACTGCCCATACTTTCTATTTTCCCCAACATCAACCTGACTCAGCGGTGTTGTTAGGTTTACTCATAGTTCCTACTTCTAATTTGCATGACACTATAATAAAATCTTAGGCAGTTAAAAACAAACATCTTCGTTGTTTCTCGTGGCTTCCTTCCTGCGTTGCTCGTTATCTGCTTATTGTGTTATGTTTGATTTAGCCTTGTATGGCAGGCTCAGCCATTTAACAGAAAGTAAAAAGACAAAAATATAAAAGAGAATTTTATTTCTAAGAAATTTTTACAATGTATGCAGGTCTTTCTGGTATATGCATACTCTGTTTTTAATGTTGAAGTCCGTCTCCTTTTATAAACCAATGAGTTGGATTACATTGCTTTCTTTCTACACTAGTGCTAGCTAGAAAGATACACAATAATTCAGAAACATTGCATCTTTTCTGAATTCGTAAACAAAAGTCAAAAAGTGCACAGTAAAGATTTAAATTTTCCTAAAGTGCACAGTGCAAAACAGTGATGAACAGTGTCTGTACATTGTTGAACAGTGGTTGAACAGTGTCTGAACAGTATTTGAAGGTGACATGCACAGTAACTGATGTTGACCCTGTCTGTTGCGTCTTTGGAAATTTTGCAAGAAAATAACGAATCTTCTAGTCCCATCTTCCTGCTTTTTCTTCACGCGTAGTTGAAATTTTCAAAAGAAGTGTCGACTTACTTGTCTTTTTTTTCCTTTGGTTGATCACATGTTGGATTGAAGCTGTTAGTGCTATCTGTATCTGTACCATCTTCTTTTCCTTGTGAAGATGCTGAGCTTCTGTATGGATCCAATGGTCCTTCACTACTACCCCTAAAATAATTCTTTAGTAGCCGTGGTGCGCTCTTTCCTTCATTCAATCTTCTAAATCCTTTAGAAGCTGTCTCATTTGAGTCTAGAATTTTGAACGGTTGGAAAAATGTTTTAGTTTCAGTAGAGCAATAGACTTTTGTAAAATAGTCTTCTGCTACCAAAAACATGTTATCATAATCTAGTTTCATTGGGTTCCAGTACCATTCTAAACTATGAAATTTTGCATTTACCATTCTGATTTAGTCAAGCAGAGTAGAAGAGTTTTTTGTGGTATTGAGATCATGGGGGATATCTTCATCTTTTTTGAAAGAAGAGAAGATATGTGAGTGGGAATGTTGACTATAGATTCTGCAGATTTTTCTTGCAGGATTAAATCGTGTTTCCCAAGAAGGTAGTGAAGAATCAACTTCAATTGCCAAATTATCACCAAAATCGGTAAAGAGATAATTGATGACGTTTTGTAATGGCAGTTGAACTTTAATCTTATTTAGCTTTGTCATGTGCAGTGAAGCAACAAAACTAAAATCAAGTAAAGTCTGTGGCATAATTTTTAAGCCTTGGAAGTGGTTAATTTCAAATTTATCAAAATTAATTTAACAAATAAGATATGAGAAAACCAGTTGACATCTGCAAAATAGCTTTGAGATATCAGCGTTTGAAAGGATGTGGAAATTTTATCCTTGCAATCAGGATAAACCTTTCTGCAGCTTAGAAAATGATTTACATGATAACACCAGTATATGTTAATCCAGTCATATTCAATTTCTTGTTTTAAAATGCAAGTCAAAAATTGTTACAATGTGTTGAAAATCTTTTCATGTTGGTTTCCTATTAAATCAAGATAATAGGAAAGTTCAGGGATAAAAACATTCTTTTCTGTTTTAGTTCCTGAAGTTGTTGCAATTTCAGCAAAGGATTGGCTTGTAATCCTACTAGCAGGAGTACGTTGCACATTTGGCGAAATAAAGATTTTATCGTTTTCAAAAACCTTTTTTATTGCCTTTTCTACTTCAAAGAAAGAATTAAATCCTTTAATTGAAGGTGTTCCACAGAATTTTGGAAAATCTTTTGTTGCATCTTGGATTTCATCCATAGTTGCATAAATTCCGTACTTTAGTCCGTTAAAAAGAACAAAGCATGTTGGAGTCTCCTGATCAGTCTTTGTTTTTGTTAGAATTTTACCAGATTTCCTTAGAGATAGGAAATATTCAAACAAAGAATTCACCACATGAATCTTTTTACCAGAGTTATTGTGTGATATTGGAAGTTTCCATAGGTTGTCCACTAGACATAGTTCTTCTTTGCTAAGAAGATGTCTTCTTTTGTCAGCATAATTTCCAGATTAGTTTGGATATACTGGAAGAAGAGATGTTCCAAATTGGAGTTTTTCCTAGAGAGTGGGACGAATGCCCTGAGCCTTAGGAGGCATGTTGTAATTTTCTACTTTCCTGCAAGACAATCACAACAAAGTATTATTTGTTTTGTTCAAGAAGCTTAACATGTCTTCATAACATATCAGCAATCTGATTGTTTGATCCTTTAATATGTTCTCATTTAATTCGGAGACCACGATTAAGGACAAATTCTCTGAATTTTAACCACCTATTAGAGGTTAACTTCTTTTGTGATTTTTTTTGGCTATATCTTACTATAGCTTCACAATCAATGCGAATTGTTATTTATTATTTAGATATTATGAAGAGTGCAAAAGCTTCAACAACATAGACTATTGCAAACAATTTATAATCTAAAGAAGTGAGATAAGCAGTTTCATGATATTTGCCAGAGGCATATCTACAAATATGTTCCTCTTGTTTGGATGAGAATTCATTTGGTTCAGCCAAAAGAATACCTTCCCAACTATCTTTACTTCCATAAGTTTCGATTACAAAGTAATCTTTTCTTAATGAGAGTTTAAGGGGTTTGAGTGTTGAAATTGCTTGTTTGATTTTTCTAACAAACTTTTCATCTTGATCATTGAATTTTATCAACTCAGTGCCACTAGTCTTATTATAAAGAGGGCCTGTCAGTCTAGACAAATTTTGGATAAATTGTCCAGCATAATTTGCTGTTCCAGAAATGATCTAAAAAGTGTGACATTTTCCAGCCTATCTGGATACTCTAAAGCTTTCTTTGCAATATGATCTTGTAGTTTTATAGTTCCATTTCCAATTTCAACTCCTAAGAATCCAATGTGCCTTTTTCCAAGCTCCATTTTCTTCTTGGATACAACCAAACCATGCTTTTTAAAAAGTGAAAAGATGGTATGGAGATGAGCAATATGTTCCTTTTCCGCTGCAAAGAAAACTAAGACATCATCTATGTATACATAGGTGAAGTCCTTGTATGCATTGAACACATTATCCATCTTTCGTTGGAAAACTAAAGGTGCATTTTTTAATCCAAATGGCATGACTAGCCATTCAAAATGTCCTTCTGTGCAATTAAATGTTGTCCGAGGGATTGAATCAGGGTGCATTTTTCCTTGCCAAAATCCTGATTTCATGTCAAACTTGGAAAACCAAGTTTTTCCTTGAATTCGTTGAATCAAACTATCTTTGTCAGGAATAATATACCCATCATCATGAGTATTATTATTCAGACATCGATAATCAAAAACCATCCTAGATTGTCATCTAACCTTTTTAGAATGTTTTTGGACAATAAATGTAGGAGTGCGATGTTTAGACATTGAAAATCTAATAATGCCAAGTCCTAACAATTGTTCAATATGCATCGTGAACTCTTGTTGAGCCCAATCCTCATAGTTGAAGTTAGGAGATGTAATCTTCATATCAGGGTTAATGATATCAAGTTTACATTCAATTCCATTCTTATCCCAAAATTTGATTGGATTATCACCAATAATACCAGAGTATTCTAGTTTCTTGATGATTTCATCAATTGTTGGATATGATACAGTTGTTTTAATTACCCTAACATTATTTATTAAGGCAAAATCATCAATTGTGATACCATGACCTAACTTCTTATCTACTGGATCTCCAGTATCTAGGGTTAACAAATATTTACTACATTCTTTTGTAGCATCAATTTGCGTTGCAATTAAAGCATTTGTTCCAATTTCTTTACAAGTTCCTGAGATTGTGCAGGGACATTTCTCGTTCTCTTGTATTTGTGAAAGGATTTTTGCTTCTCTTAGGTATCCACCACGCTTGCTTAGTGCATACTCTGAGATAACGGGTGTTAAAACTGACCATTTGCTAGATAAAGCATAGTCAACAGTAACAACAAGGGAACCTTGTTGGGTATAGATAAAATCAAGTCCAAGCATGATTTTAATATGCTGATATTTTAATTTTGTAACCTATACTTGTGGTAAGTGCATTTCGCGAGACCACATATTACAATTTGTTTGAATACTAAATTTGACATTGTAAACAATGTTTTCATTTAGTATTGATGTGCCATCGTATTGGGTAATACGTTGTGGGCGAGTTGTTTTAGTAATTGCAGTTAGTGGTACAAGAGATTCATCAACTAAAGTAATAGCTTGTTTCTTATGTCCCTTAACATTTATTGCCATAAGAACAAGAAGATCTTTAGGGACTTTAGTGTTACAGATTAAATGCATCTGTTCACTTTGTTGAGGGTCCTCTAAAGTATGTGCAAAACAATGCTCTGAACTATGTAAGGTTCTTGGATTGTTATGCCTTTTGTGAGATCAAACTCTAAAGATTCAGGTAACAAATCCTTAATGGATTCTTTTTGTTTACCTTTCTTTTGTTGTTGAATATATTCAAGAAATTGTTGTTCCAAAAGATTGAAACGAGTTTCAAGAATAGAAAGCCTTTGTTCTACAAGAGAACCAGAAGAAGTGCTGGTTGGCTTTTATTGTTGTGGTAAATCTATATCAAACATTAATTTGATACAAGTTGCACAAATTTCAATCAAACATTTTAAACATTTAAAATGTCTGTTGAAGGCAGGGTACCATTCACAAGTACAACATTTAATGTTGTCACTACCATACCTATGTTTCCAATTGTGTTCACAAGTGATTAACCTAGGATCATAGAGTTGTGACTAAGAAGTACCTACACATCCCAATTGTGTAAATAAATCTTCTCCTTCTTGTGTGATAAAATTATCTATGAAATATGAACCACATTGGTATGCTGTATATTTTGATACTAGCATTGGATGTTGTTCATCTTCTGGATAAAGAGGAGTTGGAATTTCTTCCATTTGTTCTATTTCTTCTCTTTCTAGAGCTTCAATAGAGCAAATACTATAAATGGTTTCATCTCTTGACATTTCATTAGAAATTTCAATGAGATCTTCATTTATCGTGTTCACCAGACATGCATCTCTATTATAGAGATTATGTGCAGATGGACAAGTGGAACTAAGATGTCCAGGCTGTTTACATGCAAAGCATGTGAGATTTTCTCTGTAAACCTTACTTGTGTCATGTTTCCTACTATGCTTATCTTTGTTAAGATAAGGAAGTTTAGTCTTAGACTTCCTCAAATAGTAAGACTTACTTTTCTTAAGATCAGATTCCCTAACATTTTTCTTAGGTTTAGGCTGCCTAAGTGGTGTCTCATATTGTTGAGGAGTGTAGATCTGGCTATAGAATCCCATATTATTTCTCTTAAGATCTTTCTGTATCTTAATATAAGTACAGCGTTTCTTAAGTTCAGAAATAATAAAGCTGATTCTTTCTCCTAAATTATTATATTCAGGTAACAAGTTTGTCCAATCAGATTTAGTCCAAGTTTCAGCAATTTCCTTTCCTAAATCACCATGAAGTTTGGTAAATAACCTAGTGCCAAGCGCATGTGCAAAATAATTGCCTGAGATAGCAGTGAGAGCAAATAAATCTTGTAAAAATGGAATAACTCGTACACAATTTCTAAGTTGAAGTTCTTCAAGATCTTTCATAGCCTCTGTTTGTCTAAAAACAAGACATGTATTCACATCTCCTATAGTAAGAATTTTGTGAATTAGATATGTGAAATTATTATTGTTGTTTCCTTGAGCAACAAGGTTTGCAAGCTTATCAGGAAAGTTTATTTTGTAAGCTTCCCAAATAGCTCTAACAACATATCCTAAGTAGTTTTCAGCAACTTGGACCATTGTTTCACCGTCAGCAACATGGCTATGATTGGATTGATAGTCTCTATAGACTACACGAGTCCATTATTCAAGATAAGTGTTCCAGTCTTGAGGATGTATTCCAGCAAGATTTAGGATAGCATTGGAAAAGTAAAAGTTTGGATCTGGGGGTTTACGTTTTCCCGCAGTATACAAATCTTTTCTTTCATTATCATATGGAGTGACATTTATTCTAGGAGGATGTCCTAGAGAATAATTCATTGTGTCAGGTTCATTTTTAGGCATTAAAAAGCTATAAAATCATGATGACTTGTTTTAGATGATAAAGTGTTAGAAATAACAGATTTGCCGTCATTTAAAAATCGTTCCATAAGAGTAGTTTGGGGAGTAGAAACTATCTCTGTTATTGGAGAAGTTGAATTTGTTTCAGAAGTGGAATGTTCAGGCATGTTATTATCACTTTGGATAATATTATTGATGAGTTCACTAATACTAATTTCATCATCTGAACAATAGTTCTCAACATTTTCTTCCTTAGGAGAGATAGAAATTGTACTGAGATTTGTAAGAATATCACAATTTCTTACTTGTTGAATAATATCAGTGGTTTTGGTATTAGGTTCTAATATAGATCCTAATCCTTTTGTTGAATATCTCTGATGATATCTATTCATTAGAGGTTTCAGTTTCTGTCTCATTATCTGAAAGAGGATTTCTATCATTATAATAATCTCTGAATCTAATTGATAGATGTCCTGATGCATCAACATAAGTTAGTGTATCTCTTGGCTTCAGATTTTGAATTGTCTGAGAATCTGATGGATTTTGAATTGTCCATTCAGAACCAGCATGAAATGTTGAAGTAGTAATTAATGGTGCCAAAAACCTTACACTAGAAGACTCTAGTGCAGTGATGATACCATCAATTTTCAATCTGCATCTAGTGCTAGTGTTATTCATAGTTTTTTCTATGAAATGTAACCTAACAACCAGATTTTTAGCAATCAAATCATCAAAACCTTTGGTTTGGATGGCAAGTTTAACATGTTGAATAAATTCTGGAATTGTTTTCAAGAATTTATCAGGTGCAATATATGCTAGGCCAATATTATTGTTGAGATCAATTTCAGTGATACCCAAATTTGCTTGTTCCATATGAGGAGATTGTGTGTCAAGAAGTGCAACAAGTGCTTTAGGTCCAAATCCTTTTCGTGCTAGAACTTTGAATCCTATGACAAGTAATCCAAAATGAATTATATTGTGACTACGTCTCAATAATTCTTTGGCATATGTGTTATTCATCAAATCAAGAGTTACTTGGGTTCCTATTAGGACAACAAGTATTTCTTCCCTTGTATGATGATATAAACCAGTTTGAGTTCCCAATAATCCTTTCTGATAAAGGGTTGAAGGATTCATAAGTTGCAATTCATTATTTGAAAAGATATTTGTTGATCTTTCCAAATCAGCAATTTGTTCTAAAATAATAGGACCTCTTTCTTTTCTACTAACAGTTCTTGTTAGCAAAGATATATTATTTGAAGTTGAAGCAGATGTGGAAGCTAATGTCCTTGAAGTTCCAGTAAAAGATTGTCTATTCATGGAATAGGTCTTTTAGGAGTTTCATAATTGAAAGTGAAAAATGTTGTACTCTTCTTAAGAGATTTCTTCTCTGAAGAAGGTGTAACAGTGATTTTGCAAAAGGCTTGTTCAATCTCATCAATTGAAGGAGCAGCTTTTAGCTTATCTTTTATAATTGTGGAAACTTCTTTTTCCTATCTGTCTAATCTTTCATGCATTTTTACAAGTAATGCAATGATAAGATTATTCTATGCAATTGGAGCTTCATCTCCCTTCATGCTAAAGTCATTCAAGAAATATCTAGTTTCTATCTTGCCATGAGCTTTATAAAGAGAGTCAACGAATCTCTTAGCATCAAAGAGATGTTGGTTTTGATAGCTCATAAAAAACTTTCAACATGTCTTTTGAGGTCATTAAATGATTTTGTTATTTCTTTAACCATATCATTTAATTTCATGATCTCCGTGTTAAAGTGCAATTTATTGTCAATAATTTTCTTATTGACACTCTGCAATAACTCATTTGTTTTACTGATAATTTCCAAAGAACTATTATCAGAAATTGTTTTATTTAATAACTTCACATCTTCTTTAGAAGATAATTCAGTTATTTTCCAGATATAATGTTCAATAAATTTTCTTGTTTGTTAAGAAAGTTTGTGATAGCTTTGTGGAGAATGTTGTTGGATTCTTTTAAAGAATAGTGATAATCTTCTTTTCAAAAGTATCTTGTTCTAATTCCAGATAATCAATCCTTTTATTCATAAAAGATATTGAAAGTTTTAAAAGTCTTTAGGAACACTTTGGTAATCATGAGAATTAGTGAAATTAGTTTCTGGTTCCATAGTATCATAGGAAGCAGAATCATCAAATCCATGTTAGGATCTATATCATAGCATTTGGCTATTGCTATGATATGAAATTTCAGGGTTTGAATCATTTTCCCAATTTGTAGGAGCTGTTGAATATGGATCAAAGTGTTCGAAATCATTATAATGATCAAGACCATTATAATTATGTTTGGCATCTGATGAATCTGTTGAATTAAAGCCGATTTAAAAGTTATCATTTGCAGATGAATCATTAGTATGACCATAAGTTGCATTTTGTTCTGATGACTGCCTCGGAGTATCCTGCATACATTGTAAAAATTTCTGAGAAATAAAATTAGAGTGCGATGTTTAGACATTGAAGGTCTAATAACGCAAAATCCTAACAATTGTTCGAGGATTATAGGGTGGTGGCATCCAAAACACATCCCTAAGTTTCCTGTTCCTTACGTAGTGCATCCCCCATCACTCATTTGGATCACATGACATGAACCCACATGTGACTATGTGAGTCTTCTTTTACACAAAAACTCATAAAAGTTGTGTGAAAAGCAAGTATGTACACAATTTGAAGACATCGCGAAGTTCTTGATCATTTTTGGCAACATATGCATCAAATTGCATAACAATATATAGTTACATAATTATCTAAAGAAAAATCCTACATGTTTGTACACAAATTGTGTATATAAATATGTTACACGATTCATCATCACAGTTGAATTGTGATTTATTTAGCCCCTGTTTGATCATTTTCATCAAAATATATTATAATCTCACTTATCACTGATTTGACAACTACTAATTTATAATCATAAATTTTAAACTTCTATTAAATCTACACTACTCATTTCACCCTTTTATAATTTTTCTTTATAAATCAACTACCATATGTGTCGAAAAATAGAATGCTACCAATAGTGATTGTGTAAGAAAATTGTGTAAATGTAACATAACTGTCATGAGAAATATACAATCACATCATTTCTAGGACAAGTTTACCTCTATCAATACCAATAAGGATTAGCCTTCTTTTTTTTTAATTATTACAGGAGGATTATAATTGAGGGGAATTAAACCCAGTTGAAGGGTATGGGAAACGCACTCATCAAACCACATGAGTCTTGGTATCAATAAGGATTAGTTATTCATAAATTTTGATTTTTTTTCTTGCATGTCTTTACAAACAAATTAACAAGTACAAAATTGTAACAAGCTCAAGGATTAGTTATTCAAAAAGAAGCAATGGCAATGTAATTCACGATTAGAGGAAGCATGAAAAATGAAAGAAATCAATTTAACAGATGCTAAAATTGTGAAACCCCTGGCGACGCCTTTTGCCATATAGATGTTTGCACTAATTAACTAGAACATGATGTATTTGCTTCAGAAATATAAAAGATACAGATGTGTAAAGTTTCTTAAGTCATTATAGAACGGGCCATATATTCCTGCTTCTCATTGTAGAACTAATCTGCTTCCACAAACCTACCTTCGTTGTATATGCAAGAAGCTCTCTGTGTGATTGATGATGATGAATATGGCAAACTGATATTGACATTAATAAATGATGACACTTCGGGCTAAGTCCACTGCGTTCTCCATAAAATTGAATCACGGCCCTTCAAGTAGAATCTGAATAACCTTTTAACGCATTTTACCTAGCTGATATTCCTGCAAGGTCATTCCATAAGGTAAAACCAACCCAGGAAATGAAATTACTGTTGCAACCTGATACAAGAAATCAAATTGCTGAATATTAAAGCCCGGCCACCACAACTGCCACAACCTCTACCATAGGTGGTTCCCCATAGTTTCGTTTCTTTTCTTACCAAGCGACGAGCAAAGGTGACAAACATAGCCTAAGCACAGATTTATTTGTTTTGTATTTGCTGTTCAGTTCTTAAATGCATCCTAGCAAGTCACTCGAAATTAATTTATAATTGATGACTTTATGTATATGACAACATACCGCTACCTTAATTCACCACACTACCACACTTTCAGTTTGTTCCATTCTTTCTTTTTCTAGTATAATGGATGAACTTCTTATGGACCAAACACAGTGAAACAAATTACAAAGGAGGAGAAAAGAAATAAGAAACAAGCAGCTTCTTACAACATTTAAAAGCTCTTTTTACTTTAGTCAGATTTTTCCCCTCATAATAAGAAATTGTCCCTCAAATTGACTTTTCATTTACCAACTTTCTGCATGAAACATGGTACTGCAGCAATTTTAGAAGTGAGTCTAAAAAATTTAGTTCTGGAATAGAGTTCACGTCAGGTTGACTGGCTAAGAGTCGAATGGAGTGAAAGGTCAATTGCAAGGCTATATTTAACAAGCATAAACGTGGACTTCTAAGGCAGAAAGGATATTTTGATTTTAGGGGGGGAAAATGGAAATAACATATAAGCCCATCTTCGTATTGTCCTTCAAAGATCTTATGGAAGATTTTGCAATCTAATACCTTCAACTTAGTAATACTGTTGCATTACAAAGTGGGAAATTTTACCACAATGCTTCCGAGGAGGAACTTAAATTGCATCAAGGACTTTAATCCCGGCGTTCTTGTCCCATTCCTCTGGCGGGGCAGCATCTGCCATAATCTTTTCTTGACCACGCCAGAGTATCTGAATCCAAAATATGATATCTGTTATAGCTCGTCAACAAAGAAGAGACGTTTACTCCAGCAGAATCAGCAATAAACTACCTTATCAATGACTCCAAATTCTTTAGCTCTAGTTGAATCCATATAAAATGGTCTCCTCATAACATCAGCTACAGTCTCCACAGGCTGGTCAAATATAAAACAAAATTATGAGCGTGTTTGTTTTTGCTTCATATATTTATATATATATATATATATTTATATATTTATTTATATATCTCAAAAGAGGATGAAAATGCTTCAGATTTGTCAAACTCACATTTCCAGTGTGCTTGGCCAGAAGTTCAACAAGAGTATCTCTGTTTATTATCACCTGCAAAATAGTTTGGTCAAGATCCCCAGAAAATACGGGTAAAGCAAGGTAATCTCTGTGTGTGTGTGTGTGTGTCGTGTCGTGTTGTGATGTGTTGTGTTGTGTTGTGTTCCGGGGGGGGGGGGGGTGGATTTGGCTGGCAGAGGTAATAGTAGAGAGAATGTTG